>JAHBMJ010004200.1:64052-83585 GCA_018398765.1 Chromera velia | reverse complement strand
AAAAAAGAGAGTAGTTGTTGGACAGACGCTGTCATAGAGCTGTTAGAACTTTTTGTCACTTATAAGAGTGAAACAGTTAAAAATTTATATTTTTTAAATATTATGTGTGTGTGTGTGTGTGTGTGTATGTGAATAGGCTTTTCAAATGCCAATAAACACTTAAAAACATGTTTTTGAAGGTTGGCGCCGCAGGCGAAATTTTTTTTGGGGGACCCTAATTTTTATTATTGTTTTTGTCGGTAAAAGGAAGGCAGACTGACGCCATTGCCGGTTACCGGCAATTGCCGGTAGACTAGACCTGTTACCGACCAGAAAAGCAACCCTGCCATCGATTCACTCTTTTATTTGTATGAAAAAAAGAGCAAAAAAAAATAAAACCGTGGTGTGTTTAGAGAGAAGGATAGAAGATAAAAGAAATGAAAAAGGGAGAAAGGCTGACTCGTGTGAGTCTCTAAGTTAAAAGAAAAAAGAAACTGGTATCACCTCTTTTGTTTATGATGGTGTAAAGAAAAGCTTTCACAAAAAAAGAACAAAGAGAGACACAAAGAAAAAACAGCAGAGGCGTGTGATGCTTAACTAAGTTAGTGGTGTAATAGTCCATTTAGGTTACTATGTGGCTACATTCATCTGTAATAGAAATTTAAAGAAAAAAAGAAATCATTTTGAGAAAATTCATTTTTAAGGCAAATCGGGCACAAAGCCCCTGCCCTTGAATATTGGACGCACGTTTTGAGACCTCTGTGTGGTCAACTTTGCCACGGCGCACCACCCACCCGCCCCTCATTGTCCATGTATATGTAACTTGTAAAATACATTTATTTTTGCGTTTTTTCGCGCACACCGCGCGCGTGACAAAACCCTTTATAGGGCAAAAACAATAGGGATCCACCCTATAGAGCGACCATTTTTTAAAATTAAAAAAATGAAAAAAAGAAAATAAAATGAATTCTAATACAGTAAGTGATAATACAAAGCCAAGCCAAATCGTGCGTCCAATATTCAAGGGCAGGAGCTTATATTCATACATGCATGCACTAGCTTTCTAATTAAAATGTATTGCTGCATTCGATTTGAGACTTTGATCCATCCGAACCATGAATCAAGCCACTCGATACCGATTGTGCGTTGAACATTCATGACCGTGCAGCCGTCCTCAGTCCCTTTTCGAACCTTTTGACCACAAAGAACAGTAGTTCTCACTCCAGAGCTGCGTTTCCCCTGGAAACTGTATCTTCATTTCGTGAAAGCTGACAATGCAACAGAGCAACTACACGTCGAGGGGGAGGACCAGGGGAGAAGCAGGCGCCAACAGCGGTTTCAGAAGTCAGCAGAGGCCCCAGGAATACGGCAGGTCCGTCACTCAAATCGGAAGCAGATCTCCCACACCGTCAGGAAACATGCACTCAAGCCGGCGCCCAGACTACTCTGGCGATTTCCATCAGACCCCGACTCGTCAACAACTCTCCTCCCAAGCGGCCCCCAATACTGTTCCCACTGGGGGAAGGCCCCCAGGTCGCACTGGGGCTTTTGCCCAAAGTGCGCGACAAGAAGGGCCCTACAGGAAGGAGCACGATGTTCAATACTCTCCAAGACACAAACCTGGACGTTTTGCAAAGAGCGCTCCCATCCGGTCACAGCATTCGCCCCCTCCCCCCGGACCGTCTCCACGCTACCCCCCTTCCCCTCCCAGAGAGAGGAGTGCAGGCCCAAATCACCAATCAGACTACCCTTCTCCAAGAAGACCAGAATCTAGGGAGCATGCTCCCCCCTTTCATTCAAGTACACCAAGGCAAATGGTGGCCTCAGGGAGCAGACCTCTGTATCAGCCACCACCAAGACATGCACAGTCTCAGAACTCTCCTCGCATGCCCCCTCCGCCCTCATCCCACCACTACGCTCACCCTCACCACCGCCCTGAAGAGCCACGTGAACGGAGACAACCTTCACGAGTACTCAACGGCTACAGCCAGGGTCAGAAAAAAACACTCCTTTACTTGGTTGAAACATAAACGACTGTTTTTAGACGTATGCGTTTCCAGGTTGCAAAAGGGTGTGTGTAACTGCGGTAAGTGCGCCGTCTAGAAGGTCCGAATTGTGGGGAAAGACATGACCCAATGTGATTTCTGCCTTCAACATGCGCTAATTTGAATTGCCTGACTGTCCTTCTCTCTCCTCCCTTCCGGTAGGAATGTATGCCTCTTGGTTAGCCACGCATACACATTCATGAGCATACTTTCTCTCTCTCTCTCTCTCTCACACACACACACACACACACTCAATCACTCACTTGCATGTGTATGTATGCACCCCCACACACCCACACTTATACTCTCTCACACACATTGTGTGGGCACTCTTTCGCTTCTCCTGACGCCTCTCCCCCCCTTCCTGCTCCTTAATTCTCTGATTCCGTCTCTTCTGATCATGCAGGGAGCTTCCACTCCAACACAGGACCTCAACCGCCCCCCTCTGCTTACCACCAGGAGTACAGACAAGACCATAACTACAGCCCACAGCGCCACCCCTCGAATGGTTCCTTCAGGAGGATAGAATCATTCGACAGCCGACCACCTCCAGCGTTTCCTTCTCGGGACCGACACCCGCAGAGAGAGATGAGTTTTGAGGAACAAAGGAGAAGAAGAGATGACGAAGCGTTCTACAGGGAAAGAGAATTTGAAGAGCAAAGATGGCGCTCTTTCCCTTCCCCTCCCCCCCCTCCACCCCGACCTCATGTTTACGAGTACACAGACCTAGACAGCAGGCAAGGGAGAAGAGAGAAGGGGGGGGACGGATGGGAAGGAGAACACAGCCGTGACCTTCCCCCGACGTCCGGCGAAATGAGTGACCCGCCTGAAAAGGCAGCCTCCAAAAAGAAGGGCTTTTGGAATAGAGAAAAGGATACTGAAAAGGAGAATGAGAAAGAGAAGGGAGAAGGAGCGAAACAGCCAGTACTGGCAGGAGACGATCCGATGATTCTCTACCTCTTCTGTTGTTTCGGAATGTCCTGCATGCCGCCAGTGATGCTTTGTGGTCAGTCTAGCTCGTCCGTCTATTCTGCGATCTTCGCACAGGCCCATGCCGATTCTATCTACTCCATGGAATTCCGTCGTTGTCGCTGAATTCTTTCCCTCTTCCACTTCGAGAGGTTCTTTCCTTCCTTCAGTGGAGTTCCTTCCGTGTGCCCCCCATGCACCCACTTAAGCAGTCTCTCGCTCGGGTAGCACTCTTCGACGGCATTCAAAACTTCATGGGAGAAAAGAAAAATACAAATCAGTGGGAGCGAAATGTCAGTTTGTTTGGGCGTTTGTGAATGCAAATCGGATCAGTCTCCTTTCTTTTCACATGGCGGCTTTCACTCTCCGGCCCTCTCTCATGCAGCGGGTATCTGGGGTCTCGCCTGTCACCCCGCAAAGGACTCGCCTCGAATCAAAATGGTCCGTCCGTCCGTCCGTCCGTCAGTCAGTCAGTCAGTCGGATCGTGCGCTTAGGAGCTGACAAGGGGGAAAGAAAACGATACACGGAGTAGTTTTCTTTCTCTCTTAAGTTTCATCTTTGCACTTTTTCAAATTCAACGCAGAAAGACAACTTCCCTCCTTTCATTTGGGTGTTCGGCACTTGAGTTCCCTTTCTGCGGTTCTCCTGAATGGGCATTCGGGTGGTTCAGGAAGAGCACACACAGAAAGAGTGAAACCGAATCAGATCCAACCACGTATAGACAAGAAATCAAATAAAAGAAGTTGGACGTGTCACTGGAAAAGAAAATGTACCGGGAGCATTTAACGCTGATCTCTTTAGAAGTGCTGGTGTGACACCACTTTACCTCAACTCTTTCTCTCTTCCTGCTGTCCATAAGAAGAGCAGTCAAAGCGCATTTTGTCTGCAGTCGACGACGTTGATTGTGTAAAGCAGCGACTTTTCCTTTTGTTTTTTCCTCCCCTTCTGACCGTAATTGCGTCTTAGAAGAGCAAAAGGCAGATTGATCCAAAGTCACCCTGTGTGGCCGCCACTGCGCAGTCTTCCTGCAGGGTAGCAGGCTGTGCGTATGAGTGTCATTGCTGTTCGGCACAGACTCGTAATGTCGCGCATGTGTGTTTTTAGTATCCACTCATATAAACTTGTACATGTCATCCTGCAGGCTTCTTACTTCAACATCGGTTGTTTTCTCCTTATCATGATTGTGATTGTGATCGTGATTGCTGTGGTCTTCTCAACCTCTGCTGGTAGTGCGGCCTCGACCTCCACATCCACAGAGACCTCAGGAGGAACGGAAACGACTGAGTCAGGGAGCACTTGAAGGGACAGAAGAGGAGAGGTGATAGGACATTCATTTATCAAATGCAAATCTGGAGAACGAGTGATGGAACAAAAGAGAATCAATCACCAAGAAAAGAGCAGAAAGGAAGAAAGAGAAAAGATGTATGGCCGGTGAAAAAGGGTGGGTGGATGAGGTCGCAGAACAGAAATTGAGACTTGTGTTTATTGTCTTTGGGTTCTCTGGACTTGGCCGCACTCGCAGACAAGGAAAGGAAAGGAAATCTCATTCCTCCTGCCTGGCTTCACAAGGGACGGGCGAGGATGAGGTTCAGCGAACGGGCAAGAAAGGAGAGGGCGCCTGCCTGAGCGTGTACTAAGAACAAATTTGCTGCGTGTGAGAAGTCATGGACTGTATCCATCCCTCTAGGTTGACAGAGGTTGGAATTCCAGCAGTATGTATGTGCCTTTGATTGATTGGTGCGGAAATAGAGGCTGCATGGGGACCCGGTTGAAAGAGTTTTCTTCTTTTATTCCTTCTTTCTGGAAGAACACGCGGAAATCACTTTCTGTGTCCTTCTACCCGTCCTCATGAAACGCCTTGATTCCTTTCTGCCACTGACCCTCAGTTGCTCTTGAACCTAGCCCATTAATTCTGGATATCCTCTGTCTCCTTCTTTCTCTGTCCCCCTCTTTTGTCTGGAGAACCTAGCTGGACGAGTCGATCGGACGTCCCGATTCGGCCGTTCAATTGATGTCAGATTTGAAGCTCCTCGGCCACTCCCTCTGCCACATCCACCATGCAAGTTCTGGTACAGAGTACAACACAGGGAACTTGATGATCGAAGCTGGAAATTTTGGAATCAAGTGACAGCCTGAGTGGTTTCACCTACTAGCTTTGACACAGCTTTTGCTTATTTACAAATATTTTATTAAAGTAGGCATGAATATATATATATATATATATATATATATAGAAAAATGAGGCATTAGATTGCTTTTTAGATATTTTTAGGTATTAAACAACAACAACAAAAAAAAATTCAGTGAATCATTCATTCACATACTAAAAGCTATGTTGTTTTTTGCTCTTTATAAAAAAATTTTTAAACAAAGCCGGGTGTGAAATAAAAAAAACTTAGTTTTTTAATACTGTTTTTATAGGTAGTTTTTTTGGAAAAACATTTATAATTTGAATTATATATATGTATTGTTTTATTTAAGACTCAAATTGAGAGCAGGAGCGAACAGAGCAACCATTTGTTTTAGTTTTTTTTTTGTTTTTTTCTTTGAGAGAGAGCTAGAGGGCCTTTTAAGTGTTTTCAAGTACATGTATTAATATATAGGAAGTATAGTCTGTATAGACCTCTTTAGACCTCCTTCAGAAATGTAAATAATATTTTAAAAAAGAAAGAAATGGGTAGGTCCAATGATGCTGCTATATGCCGCTAGCAATTCTAGGAATTCAGACAGATTCATCCATTGTTGTGTAGGCATCAGTAAATGAAAAGTCGGTCCAAATCAATGCGAGGGGGCCGGATACGCTGATTTCGCCAGGCTGCATGCAGCTCGGCACGGCTCGGGATGCAGGGCGCGGGCTGCATGCATGCAGCTCGGAGCCTCGGACGCAAAACCTCACCGATACATGCACCGCTGGAAACTTGAGGTATAGTACACACAAACACTGTACAACGTGTTTTAGATCGTATACTTCGGTCCTTGCCAGCTAGAAGCAAAAAAGGATGAAATGAAGAGATGAAAAGAGCCCACGCATCTGTACAGAAGCTCTCACTACAGGAGCTATCAGCGTGCAACAGATCGATGCTGCCCAACGGCACCTGATCCTATCCGAACTTCAGACTGAATTTTTACTCAAGTACTCTCTCTTTGCATGGAAACAAGGCTTTGACCGGCGGACAGCAGCCCCTTCTGTCCAATTGATTTCGTTCAAGATGACGCACCTTCGGTACAGAGGTCAGCCTATACCCTAAAGCAATGGGCAGAGTCAAGGCAATGTCCGGCTATCAGAAATGCATGCTTGGACGCTAATGACCCCCCCCCACACACCTCTGCTTTGCTCTGGATCCTTGCAGATGCGTACGGCCTACTGAACGAAAAATGCGAATTTGATGACGGTGTGTCCCTTTTCTGTCCAGCTCTATTCTTTGTGGGCCCTACATGCATGCAGCTCGGCAAACCGGCAAGAACAGTTTGACAATGACGCTCACAGGAGAACAGTTGACTGTACGGCTGCTACTCACTTAACTGTTTGTTTATAAATTCGATCGGCAGACAGAAGGACTGGCACAGGAAGAGGTAGACAGACATGCAACCGAGCATCCAGCTACAAACTGAAGCATGCAGGGAGTCTGGAAGGCAGGCAGGCAGGATGCGATGCAGAGACCGGCATGCAGTGACGTACGGTATGAAGAAAAAGTGTGAAATATTGGCCAGTAAGACGGAGAGAGGCTCTCACATCGATTTTTATTCTTTTCTGCCTCATCTTGCAGATCGTTGCCACATCCTCTACAAACCCACGAGCAGATCTCAGTGGGACAAGTTTTACAGAGGCCTGGCAGAGAATGTAAGGCATCGAAGGAAGACCATGGCAGCAGCGCGAACGTTTTTAGACACAAATGCGAGCTACAGAAGATGGAAGAATCTTCAAGAAGCTCGACAATTCCCGAATCCTGAGCACAGACCGAGTTTAGTAGCTCGGAAACGCTCTTCAATAACGGCTCTGTTGAATTGTCCCATGCTCTCGCGAAGTGAAATTCAGTTTATCGTCTCCCCGCCCTCTCCGGAATACGCTAATGTTTTACCTTCCGACTTGAAGAACTGCACACTACGCGACTTGTCGGATCTGGACGCGGCCCTGGTGCTTGTTCTGCGGCACCCGTGCAATCCATTGGGCAGGCACCACCTCCAACTGCTGCAGACAGCCCGTGCATTCCTCCACAAGACCTATCCCGAGTGTTTTGTCGCTGGTGCACTGGTTCTGCCTGAGTGCAGCACTCTGCAAGAACGCAGGTTGAGGCAGACTACCGAGGCGACGAAGCTGGCCTTTCGGGGCCCTCTCGAAGAGGCAGCCAGGAAGAAGCAGAAAGAGGCAGCGAGGGAAAAGAGGAAATCTATTGTCTCACTGGCCGAGGCAGTAGAGAGGTCCAGAAGACTTTCACAAGAATCTGTAGGAGACGACCAGGCCAGAGAGCTTCTGACTAAGTCTAAAATGGACGCACAGAGGCTCACAGTCACAGCGCGTTCTCTGAACATGTCCCTGAACGCCTCCCGAACGAACCTGCCATCGATGCACTCGAAGGAATTTGACCAGGAAGAAGAGGACAACTACCAAATCATACAAAGGTGGGCAAAGCGCAAGAACTTCCTCCGATTGCCTTAAGAAACCTGAAAGAGGATATTTGCCAAGTCAGTGTTACAGTAGAGAGATAATTGCAGAACTCGAAACGAACCGATTGTGAAGACAATCTGTCATTCCGGTCAGACGCAAAAGACAACAGAGTGCATCAGTGGGTGAAAGCACGTCAGTCAAAATCAACCAAACGCTCGCTTGCACTTAATGCAGTTGAACCCTCGCCAGCCAACCCTGCGCACAGTGGATTCTCCGTTCTTTTCGTATTCCTGACTCTGATGCACGCAGACACATACATACATACATACACACACACACACACACACACACACACGTTCGCTCACTCGCTCACTTACTCACTCACCCATCCACCTATCGACGAAACCCTCAAAGCAAAAGAGGCAGAGCAGCTGTTGCAGAGGACTGTACAAAGCCATCATTTCTGTCTTGCCTTACCCCCTCCCTAACTTTCTTTAGCTCTTCCTCTTATTCTCCCACTGACGAGTCCTCACGAAGTCGGCAGTCCTTGACATGAATAAGAGACACTATTGTCATCGGTAGACGGATGACAAATACGTCTGCTTCCTGTCCCTGCGTACAGGTTTCGGAGGAAGACTGTCGACCCCCTCACTGCACCGTCTGCACTCTCGAAGCGCCCGCCCTCACGTGCCAGTGCCACCTCTCAGGAGGACACAGAAGACGGCAGTGAGGTCAACGAGGAAGAAGACGAGGAGGAAGTGGAGCAGTCACCTCTCGTCCCATCAGGAAAGTCAACAGAGCAGGCGATTGGGACAGAAGGTTGGTTGGTTGTACGTTGGCTCATTCATTTGCTCTGTCTGTCTGTCTGTCTGTCTGTCTATCTGCCTGTCTATCTGTCTGCCTGTCTATCTACTTGTCTGTCTGCCTGTCTATCTGCCTGTCCGTCGAGACAACTTTCGCCCTTGGATTGTCTTGCTCATTGAGTCCAGTACCTAACAGCATTTGATACAGTGCGCGGCTCATAAGCCGAGAAGAACAGGTTGCAGGTCTCCTTGTGAAGTCGTCTCACAAAATCGAAATCACTGCAGAGACTCAGCACGCTGCATTCTCCCCGGCCTCTGCTCATACGATGTCACTCGGTTTCCTAGCGTTGTATCATTCCTCGATCTGCACGGATGCAGGACTTCGCATTCTTCTTCCCTTCAGGGACCGTCTCGACATCGCGACAGCCACAATTGAGGAACAACCGGCAGAGGCAGGGGAGATGGACGGCGGGAGGTTTCCCTCTGTGTGGCCGACTGGGAATGCCGTGAGGGAGTGGGTATCCGCAGACGCGTTCTTGGAGTCTGTCGATAGGTGGCTTGCGAACATGCGGACCGAACTGGAAGATGCCGCAGAGCTGCCTCAAGGAGACCCCCGTCTTCTCATGAAAATGTCCGAGCTGTTGAAAAAGGCACATACCCTGAATACTTTAAAAGGAGACCCTTCGAAAATTGATGTCATGCCTTACATCGCACACCATGCGAGGCAAAAGCTGTTACTGAGGGCATATAAAGGCCAAGATGGTTTCCCTCAGTCTCAACAGTCCTGGAAGCGGGTCGCAAGACTGGTCAAGTGCGTGGAGGTAAGCAGCCTGTCTTGAGAGTTTTTCTCTCGCTTGGCGCACGCAATCAGAAACTCACAGATGCGTGTAGAGCATAATTTCTGTGTATCAGAACACATCAACAGATTTTTGTACATCCTCAGTGCACCTTTCAGGAAACTCTCTCAGAGTTTTCTTTTTCCATTCCGTCTTTTTCTTTCCCGTGACCTTCGGAACAACCGTTGCCAACTTTTCTGTCCTATACAGCTTTCGTTCACTCTCCTTCATTTCCATTCTGCATGACTGACTGACTGACTGACTGCACGGCTGTCTGTATGTTTGGCTGGATCGTGCAGGTGAGGTGCGATGAGTTTCTGTCCATTGAGAGATTCGAGAGAGTCATGCCCCACGGTTGGCTGAGCACTGCGGAAGGGGCGGCCCATCCTTGGTGGAACAGCGGGGAGAGGGTCAACTTGGCAGAGGTGGCCGGGGTGTGCGTCTATCAGCCTCGTATCACGTAAGTAAGAGGACGGGAACAAATGAAAAGAATCACATAGTGCGGGAGTGTATTGGTCAGGGCACAAATGGGTGCATTTGCAGCCTTCCATCCACTTGCTGCCGATAGTCTAACTCATTCTGTTGACTTACTCTTACCTGAGCTTTCATGTCCGAATTGCATTCTTTCACCCCCTTCACTTGTTGATCTCGCTCTTCCTTGATTCTTCCGTAAGGTCTCTCTACAACGATACAGGCCGAACTAGATGATCGCCTCAAGAGAGCTTCTAGCACGTTTTGTCTGAATCGCCTATCATGACTCCCCATGAAACTATCTGATACCCTTTCTTCCTCTGGTTGACCAGTTCATCCACTCACTGCCTGCATGCAGTCGCTTTCCGCTGGATATTTTGGAAATTTTCATCTCAGGAGAACCTGTGGACGAGTTCGTTGGCTCGGTCAGTTACATGCTTTCTCATTTTGGGGGTCTCAGCAATAGAAGATTGAATGCAGATTTCCATTCTGGCTGTGATATGATTGACATGATTGCATTGGGCATACGGCAGGCAAAATAAGGTGCTTTCTTTCTGCATGGGACGGTCAAGCGAAACGTTCTTTCTGTGTGGCAGACTTGACTTTCCTCTGTTGTCCATTAGAACAAAAAAGCGACAAAATGGGCTCTGGGAGAATTGGGGAAGACTAACGCATTCTCTCCTTCTCCATCTTTCCTTGTCTGACTGCACTTCTTTCCTTTTCTTCCTGCAGGCAGCAGCAGAGATCCTCAAGAAGCGACACTCTCCAACACGAGCGCTGGTGCTTCGCAAGGTTGGTCGAAGAAATTCATGAATGGAGACGGGCGCAAGTCCTGAAGAGTTGGTCTCAGCAAAAGAAGCCAGAAAAAAGACTAGAGTTACCAAATGCGTGGACTTCTGAAAGAATGCATCGATCGATTCCCTCAAATCTGCACGACAAAGATCCATCAAGGGCCACGTCATACCATGGGGGAAAAATGGTGGTTTTTGACTGCTGTTTTGTATTTGCTTTTCACACAATGTGGTGCAGCGGCGGGAACTTGGGATTGCCACCAAGCGTGTGGCCCAGTGGCCCCCAAACTTCGCGAACATGACCCTGAAGACCCGGAGGGAGATGACGCAACGGAGATTTATTCCCGACTGGGTCGTGGATGTGAAAAACTTTGCAGAGGGCACGGTGGTCATCGACGCACGCACGGGCCAGGCGGCATCGAGGGATCGGGAAGGTCTCGGGACGGATATTCGGGCCCAATGGCGGTGGGGGGGGTCGGGGAGTGTCACAGAGAGGGGCATGAGGGTCGGGAAGAGAGAAGCCAAGCGGGAGCTGTTGCTGACAGAGATGGTGGGTAGGTCGGTGGAATCCTGCTATTTCTCCCCATCTCAATGACTGGTTTTGCAATAAAAAGTGGATCTCGCAATTGGAGTTTTGGAAGCTGTCCTGGTGGCTTCTCACGGTCACGGAGAATCATTGTCATCCATTTGCTGTTCATCTGTTTTCCCGGGTCTTTCAGGAAGAAACGCGGCACACAAAAGCACAGAAAGCCGCAAATAGTGACGACAGAGAGTAAGCACAAAGGAGGAGACAGGAAGGTGGAGGGAAGCTAGGAGAAGGGTGTTCAAAGAACCAGAGAGGAGAAGAAAGAGATTCCAGAGAGACGGACAGGGAGACAGACAGACAGACAGACAGACAGATAGACAGACAGACAGACAGACAGACAGACAGATAGACAGACAGACAGACAGACAGACAGAAAAATCAATAGACCGATGAATGACATGTGGCGTTTGTTCCGTTTTCATTCCCTCTACCCCCGAACGTACTGAGGATACTCACAGACACAGTATCGCAGTCACTCAGAGTTGACGTTAAAAAATGCGAAACCAAACAGACGAGACGCTGGCAGAGGGCAGAAGAAGTTGGGGCGTGCACGGACGTAGCACGAAGAAGGAGAAGCCGATCGGGCGGCCAAAAAAAGGGGCGGGCTGTATAGGATAAACAGGTTGATCTGATGTGCCTTTGCTTTTTTTGTACAGCATTGACACTGTGCTGTCATAATGAAATCGATCAGGTTGGCATGGACAAGTCCTTGGAATCGTTCTTACTGCGGATGCTCCGAGACGATGAGCGCACCCGAGTCTCTCCCAAGGATGTTGTGAGAATGATGCAGGAGCACTCTCCACGTTCGTCCCCTCAGGCTGAAGCCCGACAACTTCGGCGACGGTCTGATCTGCCCCTCAGCCAGGCGTCTTCAAGCCCTCTCAAAACAGGACCCATCTCTATGAATGCAACGTTTTCCGAGGGCTTTGGGCGCAGCCGTCTGTGTTCGATGCCGAACATCATTCCCGGACTCATGAGTTCTCCCAAAATGTTGTAAATTGTTAACATGTCCTCATGAGTGTGCAAAGCAGATAACGATAGAAAGGCAGATTTTTTATAAACGTTTTCACATATTTTTTTCAAGCTGTTCAGTAAAAAGCTAATCAAAAAATTACAGTATTAATTGATAATGATCTAGATAATGATACGTATGCATATAATGATTGTCTCCATGCATCATAAATGATGTGATAATATTATGACACTAAAGTAAACACGGTAACACATATAGTAATTATAATTTTAAAAGTAAAAATGATATTTGATAAATAGTTGAGTATGATAAAAGATGTCTTTATATTTCACCCAATGATAATGTAAATTACTAGGTAAATTATTAGTTTTTTAAAAAAATGATTGTTTAGATTATATACTAACTTACTATAAGTAGAACTAGAGCTGGAAACGGGATTAAATGAGATGAAAAGGGCATACAAGAGGCCTAAAATCAGGCTTTAGATGGACAAGTAAATGAACTAGCACTCTAGCAGCTAAATTAATAGTTGCCAGTGAGCAATGAACATTAAAAGGTTTAGTTATAGCTAGGCTATTTAAAAAACGGAAAATGAGTTTATACATTAGCTTTCACAATGAACCCCTATAAATTAACCCATAAAAATCAAACTATAAAAATTCATGAAACTTTTCTTTTTTTTAAATCATCAGCTAATCAACTAGTTTAATTGGACCAAAAGTTTTAATTGCCAGTGGACGAAGATATTAATGGTTTGAGTTTGATTTTACTCTACTATTAATATACTCATTTTATTTTTTTAATCTTAATTCTTAAGTGAATTGTCTCCCTTCAGAATTCTCTACTCAAAAAAAGCTTTTTCGAATGATGTTACAAAGTCACAGTGACTATTAACAAAATCAGGAGATCAAACGCTTCTGAAGCATACGATGATTGCACACCATGAGAGTGAAGTTGTAGAAGATGCAGCCGGTCATTCAGCCTCCTCGCTCTCCGGAGCCTGGTTGCAGGTACACCAGACAGAAAGAAGGCGGCTTGATGCACAAGGCTTTTCGCAGTCAAAATTTAGAGAGTCAAAGCTTTGACTTGGCCGAAGATTCGATTTACCTTTGTTCCCAGTTTAGCCTTTGCTGCTTCTGCAGTGTTACAACATGAAAGCTTACTTCAACTTGCACTTTGGCATTCAAGAGAATCAAGGGATTGAGGCTCAGCGCCTACCATAGGCCTGAGAAGCCTTGCAAGCTTCCTCTTGCTTCAGTTTAGCGAAGTGATTCTTGACGGTAGCAGCCTCTGGAGGGGTGGTCACTACCAAAACGATGTCATTGTTCGCGGCCATTGGGTTGAGTGCCCGAACTTGCTCTCTGAAGACTTTCACTTTTGCTCTGAGGTCAGTGATGAGCTGCAATTGACATAATGATCGAAATTGGCATTGACACTGGCTCCCACGAAGAATTAGCCTGGCCAGGAAATTTCGCTGACCCCTTCTTCGCGCTCAGAAACCTTCTTCACACTTCGGCGAGAAGGAGGTGCTCCAAGCGTTCGTTCGGCGTAGGGACCGAGGACTGAATTCGAGGAAATCGAGAAACCACAATGAGCATGCGCGAGATTCTCAGGGGAACGTGTGTTTAACCGCTGCTTCAACCGTGCGCCAGTGTAGACCTTTTGACATATAATCTGCAGGAAAGGCGTGAGGGCGCGATTCTGGGTTTGGTTCGGCGAAACGACACCGAAAAGCTTCACATGTGGGAAGCACACCGACCGAGCGCCTCCTTCTCCATCACAGAACGACCAGCGCTCACGGGCGACGCATCGTCAGGCACTGGACTCTCATCTCGAGGACTGAGCCCAGCATAGGGTGGCGGGGCCGAAGACACGAAAAGGAAACCGAGCAAAAAAAGAGCGGCAACTGTCTTCATTTTGCTTGGAAGGAAGTCGCTGCTGGCAGAACTCCTTTCAGCTTGGAAGGATTGCCACGAGGAAGTTCTTGCTCCGACAACTGCTTTAATCAAGCGTTCTTCGATCGATCGAGAACGGGATTCATGTTCGAGGAAATTCCTTTGCGATTCGATATTAAATTCTGTGTTGCAACTGAAATTCGATCTGTATGCATGTATATCGATATATCGATATTGCACATGTCTGTATCACGATCAGCCGCCGGGGAACACGCGGCCCAAAATTTGCATGCATGGTGGTCGGTCCCACAGCCCCGCGGGGCCCGCGAAAATTTGCGTCAATCCAACTGAGGTGATCAGACTGACTGCAATGTTGATCAGTCCAACGCTGGCAACGCACATCTGCAGAGTTTCGCTGTTCAGCAAGTTTGTCGAATGTACCACACACACATAGTACTCTCCTCAGACTGCTTTCGGTGCAACAGGTGGGCAGCCGTCCTCCAAAGCTCTGTCGAAGCCAAAAACCGAAGTGTTTCTTGAATGGTTGCCGTTTGTCTTCCTGTCTCTGCTTCCCACAGTCTTTGTTGTTGGAAGAGAAAATGAAGACTACGAAGGCCCTCTTATCACTGTACGTGGAGATCAAGAGCTTTGCGGAGGCTTTAGAGGAGGGAATTGAAATATCCAAGCCTGATGCAGAGGATTTGTATGAACAACTAGGAAGTTCAGGACTAAGTGATGGTGGAAAATCTCTCCGCTATCTCTCCGAGTGTCTCTCACGTGCTGAGAATAGTGAATCTGTCCCCACTTTTGTCAGCTTCTGGAGAACCGTGGAGTCTTACGATCGATCAAGAGACCAAAACTCTGTCAGTGACTCGGCTGCGCTTCAGCAGATGCGGGCGTTTCGAGACGCAGTCTTTGAACATTTCAAGGCAACAGACGCTCTTCCTGAGGAAGATGCTGCAGAAAACGGTGTCCAAATGCCGGTAGCCGACTTATGTACGATTTTACGACAATTTGTGGAACGTTCAGATGCGTTGGTGGAGTGGGAGCACTTTCACAATGCAGTGGAACAGTCTGGTCAAGAAAGTTTGTCCATCGAGCAGGTGTCCAGTGCCATTCAAGACTGGCTGTCTGTCCAGCTTGACCAAGTCTCTTCAGAAGACGAAGATGACGATGATGATGATATCCCTGATCTTCCCAAACAAGCAGATGCAATGTTCTGGAGGCAGTCGATTGCCCCCGGAGGACGTGGCCACCTGGCTCCTTCCGCAGCCCGGAAATCTGTTGCATTTACTGCCACCCCTGGAAATCGAAAGAGCATCGTTCACCAGAGTTCAAGGTGTGTGAGCTCCGGGGGTTCTCCGGGGCCCCGCAGCGAGGGCGGAGACAGATCAGTAGGGTCCGGTATGGAGGGCAGGAAGGTTGTGCCTGCTGGTGAAGTGCAATCGTTAATAGAGGAGGCTGTTCGTAAAGAAAGAGGGAGGCTTCAAGAAGAGGTAAAAGACCTCCATGATGAGGTCGAAAGGTTGGGGGGATTGGTGAAGCAGGCAGATAGTCGTTATGCACAGCAACAGAAGCAGATAGAGGAAATTCTGGACCAAGAGCGATCCTTGCAGCATGCGTTGGAGAAGAGCCAGGCCACTGCGAGATCCAGAGAACAGGAGGTCTCGAAGCTGAGGGCTGCATTGGACGAGACACGAGAGGAATTGGTCGGTCGGATTTCTGGCCTTTTTGTCTGCATCCATTCCTATCCATGTGCGGGTTCATCCCATGTGCGGGCTTCTCTTTTTCGGAGAGATCAATTGGTTTGTCGAGCTTGCCCCTTTCTGCTTGCATCCGTCTCTATGGATTGTCCCACTTTCTTTGGAATGGCTTCGCTCCCTTGTGGTCCCTGTGTGCATGCAGGCGCTTGTTCTTTCTGACAAGGCCGACCTAGAGAAATCCCTCGCGAAGGCCCGACAGTCGGGGCTTGCAGAGGCACAGGGCGCAGTCAGTCCACGACCCGGAGGGGAGGCACCTCAGGTTTCTCTACAAGGCCTGGGACTGGGAGGTCGGTCGGCGTGCGTGCATGCATGCGTGTGGTTCCCTCCCTCCCTCTGTGTGTGGGGCTCGTGGTCTAGCTGTTTTCTGTTGGTCTGTCTCCTGGTTCCCTGTGGGGGTATTGTAGCCTTTTTTTTTTTGCGCATGCTGTACTTTTGCTGCTAACGATTTTTTTGTGTGGTATATATGCTTTCTCGCAGAATGTATGATCGTCTGTCTATGAACGCGTGTGTACTTCAATTGCAGCGGGTTCAGAGATCCACACGCAACTTGCTCGGTTGGAAATCGCCAAGGAAGAGGCAGAGGCAGAGACCGTCAGACTGCAGCAGGAGGGGAAGAGGAAGGACGCCCACATAGACAGTCTGGAGGTACGTGCAAGGAAGGAAGGAAGGAAGGAGGAATTGGACGGACTGTTTTTGTTCGGCTCTTTGTCATGTCAGGCCAGGCTCCCACTTGTTCTTCCACCGTTTGCCAGTCTCATGCCTGCTTCTGTCCGGCCGTTCCCCCCCCCTTTCCGTTTGCATTTTGTTTCCCCCTCCTTGCAATTGAATGCTCCTTCCCAAAATATTGACTTTCGCTTGCGTCTGTGTCAGGCCAGGTCTCCCTGCTGGTTTGTGCATTATCTCTTCCTGCCTCCCACCGCCGTTCTGGTGCTTTCTTTCCTGACTTGCCACAGGCAACTCTCTTCAAGAGGGAACAGGAGTTGGCTCTCGTGACTGACACCGTTGCTCTCAAGTCAGCTTCTCTCGCTCTCCAGCCGGAGAAAGAAAAGATAAATGAAGCTTCCCACGGCCCTAACCAGGCAGCGGCCACGGCCCCCGGCATGGGCCTTGCACAGTCGCACAGCCCAACCCCCAAAGCAGGACCAGGAGTGCCCAACATGCCGAGGCTTCAGCTGGAAATGCTGGGAATCAAGCCGAACACGAACAGCACCCCGCCCAGTGGCAGTGCGACAGCCTCAATGACGACGCCAGGAAGACCGCTCGCTTCTCCACAAGTGAGTCCATGCAGTCGTTTGCGCCCATTTGAGGATCCGCTTTTTGTCCTTGCGACTGTCCCTTTACACAGATGGCCCTTATTCAACTTTCGCTGAATCACCGGTGCTTTTTCTTCATTCCTGTGAGACCAGTTTTCGTGGATGCACCAGCCGTGGTTTCAAGCGGAGTGCATGGGAAGGTCGGTCAGATACTGCATGCCATGTGAAGGCGTGACTTGATGATATTAAGATGCTGTGTGGCTCTGATTTGACGTGTGCAGGAGGCGCAGGTCTCCCCGACAGCAGTTATCGGGGCCCTCCACAAGGCCGTTGAAGAGGTAAGGGAGTGTTTTCTCGATTATTCGACTCCTGCTCTCTCTCTCTCTCTCTCTCTCTCTCTCTCTCTTTTTCCTCTGTTTCCTCTGCTTGGTTTAGGGTGTCGAATTCAGGGTGTCTCTCTTCCTTCTTTTCTTCCTTTCTTCCCCCCTCAATCCCTTCCCACCTTTGCTATTTCAGGTCCTGATATCTATTGTATTGCGGGCTGTCCATGCAGGCACGTGAGGGGCAGGCGAAAGCAGAAGCACAACTGCGGAGGATGCAGCTTCAAGCGGTGAGACTCAGGGGGGCTTTCTTCTTTTCACCGGCCGGATTGTTTTCTTCGTCCTTCGATCTTCGTCTGCACCGAGCCTTTTAATCTCCCACACGACCTTCCTTCTTGTGTGTCTTTCCGCCCAGGGTTCGGTTTTCTTCGTACTCGAGATGCCCTGCAAAGCCGCTCCTGATGCTTTAGATCGAGCAGTGTTGGTCCGTCATCTCGGTGATGTCTCCTGACACGAGACGGTGCATCGAGAAAGACTGTCAATGAAGCAGCTTCAAAGGCTCCTCGTGGGGATTGTTCAGGTGGTCGACTTCCGTTCTGAATCCGGGAAAAACACCAGCTCCACAAAAGCGCGACAATTCTGACTCTCTGCACACTCATCTACCCACCCATGCATAGACTTATGTGAGATGCAAGGCCCAAATTGTTCTGCTGGCTGCCCAACGAACTACTCTGCTTGCAGGAACTCGCGGCTGAGGGTCACGGGGGCCTGGGGTCCTCTGCCCAGAGTCTCGGGGAGGCTTCAGGAGAGGGGCTACGTGAGCGGGAAGAACTGCAGAGACGGCTGGACGACACAGAGGACGCGCTCCTCCGTGCTCGTGCGCAGTTGGTGGATGCGGTGCGACACCATGGTGACTCCATCGGACGTGCAGTGGAGGAGAGGTCGAAGAAAGGAGGGGACGCGTCGCAATCAGCTGCTAGCGAGGGGGCCCTGGGTGGTAGTCAAGCTGCAGGGGGTGAGAGCAGTGATGAGGATGGTGACAGGGGTAACGCGGGAGGTGTCAAACCGAGGTGGAGGAAAGAGGCGACGCTCAGAGATACCAAAGGTGAGTGGTTTCCTCTCGACGTGGGAGTGTACACGTAAACAAAATATTCTGGAGACGGCGCTGTCACGGCTTCGATTTTTTCGTCCGAAGTCCTATCCCATTCATAGCCTTTCTTTTCACATACGTCGATCGATTATGCCAAATATCCCATTTCTTACACTGGCTGGCCAATCGCATCCCTTTCTCCCTTGCTGGAAGAGCGTCTTCTCATGCGTGCGTCAGTGTGAGTGCCAGTGGCTGTCTGTGCAAATGTTTAAACTGCCATTTGGTGCAGCCTTTGCTGAAGCTCGCACAGTGCTCATTGGAGCCCCGCCCGAAAGCGAGGATCCGGCGGCTGCTGCGGCTTTGCGGCGTCTGCGCCTAGCCCTGCTTGACCGCGAGAGAGCTGTAGACGCTCTCACAGCACGCTGTTACGAACTGGAGGTGGCAGCGAGGGGGCAGAAGAAGAGCGCGGTCGAGTCCCAAGCAGCGAAGGTGGGAGCTGCGGCGGCAGCGGCGGGATCTGTCGGTGAGGCCCAGCCACGGAAGTCTGCCGACCTGTTTAGTCGTGCCCTTATGTTCCGAGATAAAGAGAACGAAGTTTTGAGGAGACAGGTGGAGACGGCAGAGGAGGCCAGAGAGGCCTTGGTTGACGATGTGCGGATGCTGGCGTACACCCTTGTGAAGATCCATTGTGATGGCGACCTGCTTGCTTATTCACAGGTAGGTAGGTGAGGGGGAGGAGGCGGGTGCGCATCTGCATGTTTCCCAGTTTTGGCGGAGGCGTTGGGAGACGGGGACGGAGGTTGCTCGCTCCTTTGCTTTTACAGTCTAGACATACACTTTTTTTGCCCGAACAGGTGTGTTCATCCACGGCGTTTGCATTGTGTGATGATTCCAATGTGCATTCTTATTGCTGCAGGGTTTTGCCAAGGAGCTTGCTGAGTGGGAACCTACTGGGGAGCCTCCCGAAGATTTTGATTCGATTTTTGGTGCCGCCCTGTCTGAAATTCCCCTGACGGAGGAGGGCATCAAACACGTCCGATCCGAACTCTGGAGACTTCAGGGACGAATGCGATCAAAAGTCATACGGGGTAGGGGTGGCAGCGTGAACCCAGTGAGGCCCCAGTTTGGTGCTTCGGGGGTTTCCATTGTGGG
>JAHBMJ010004200.1:24696-63949 GCA_018398765.1 Chromera velia | reverse complement strand
CGAGCAGCAAAGGAAGAATCGATGCACGAGCCACGACGCTGACCCCTGGTGCGCTCTCATCAGCTGAAAGACAAGTTCTCCCTTCTCGCTCTGGATCTGCTGGGGCCCATCAGGACGCTGGGGGAGTGTCGGGGGATACAGACTCTGGCAGTTCCAGCAATGGGGAGGGGGGCGGAGGGACGGGGCTGAGGGGGGGAAGTGCTAGTCATGCGGAGGACGTTGCGGGGTCGCCCGGCTGCCAAGGCTCAGTCCCGTTTCCCCACCGCCCTGCGTTCTTCTGGAAAGACCGAGACGGTGAAGACAGAGAACCGTCAGATGGGTGGAGTGTCCCTGTCAACGCCGTCCCCGAAGACCCCGATCGGTCGTCAGATCCGCAGCCTGAGTGTGCGTCTCTGATGATGTTGGATTCGTTTGCTCAGGACGCTGTGGCATCCGCAGACTGGGGGGGGGATCGTACGCCCCTCACACCTCTAGCAGCGTGTGAGGACTTTGAAATCCTGCCTTTCCGGCCTTCCGTGCACATGTTGGTGGCTGAGGCCGTCCACGCGGCAGGAGGCTCGGAGGCGGGGGACTTTGGGGAGGGAGAGAACGAGACTAGCGGCGGGGTTCTTTTGAGTCCCTTGATGGATGGACCACAGCACAGAAGCAGGGATCTGGCAAGCCAAGTGTCCCCCTCGAATTTGTCCCCTTCCTCGACAGTAGTCACGGTGTCTGGGGATGAGAGAGGTCGCCTCTCGGGGACTGATGCGCTTCGAAAGCAGCCTGTGGGGTCTCAGAAGGGTAACCGTGCAGGGTGTATGTCCCCCTCTGCGGCTTTCTCCTTCCCAACGACAGCCACCGTGTCGATAGGAGAGTTTGAGAAGATGGACATGGGAAGAGAGTACTTTGACCTCGGGGGATCTGTGCTCTCTCGGTCTAATCCCGTCTCCTCTTCCTCCCGTCAGGCTTCGGAACGAAACGATCGACAAAGGTACGAGGGAGACGGGGCGAAACTCCGTCCTTTGCCGGCACAGAGACAGCCCATGCTTTCAGACGGAGGCCTTCCCTCCCCTCCGCGAGTCTCTCTTCCTATTGCGAGACGAGATGGGAAGAACAACAAGCGCGTCGGGAGGGGGAAAGGGAAGACAGAGCAGGAGAGCCCAGAGGCAGCTGAATGGAGGAGCCCCATGTCAATCTCTTTCACGGGCCTCGCTACTCGTATCATTGATGCAGCCGCTCAAGCAGGGCGAGACGGCAGTGAGGAGGGAGAGGATGGCACAGGTGACGAGTTGGAGAGAGCAGAAGAGAGGGACAGTGATGGTCACATTGAGGGAATGAGCAGCCAGGAAGACAGCGAGGTAGGGTCGGATGAGTCCGATCTTGCGACCGATCGATTTGGTCGTCCCCGTATGGACTTTCAGGGCCCCGGCGGAGGGACCTCTCCGTTCTCCTCGCTTCGCCTGAGGGCCCCGGCCCTACAAGCGGGTGGTGCAGAGACCGGGGCTTCTTCTCTGAGCAGGAGTCGGAGAACCAGCCAGGCCCCTAGCGCAGTGGGGCAAGAAAGGGAGAGATCAGTGGGGGGCGGGATTCGGCATCGGACAGGCGGCGGTTCTGCAGATGATGAGGCCCAGCTCCTTCAGGTGGGTGGGTTGGTTTCTTTCTCTGTCTCTTTCTTTTCTGCTGCCTTTTTTCTCTCCGACATTTGGCATGGTAGTTGCTATCTTTTGTCAGGCGACAGATTTCTCGTTTCATTGTACATTAGCTGATGAGATGGAAAATGTGTTCCTTTTCTGTCTTCTTCTGAGGATAGAGTCCGTTTTTTGCTTGGTTCATGCTGTCTCTTTCTGCATGGACGTGCAGGAAGAGAGAGACAGTTGCGTGGATTCTCTTCGGAGTCTTTCTGCAAAGGCGCTGGAAGAGGAGTTGAAGCGTGCGTCAGAGACGCTCTCGGCTTTACTCTCCGATGCCATTGCAAACTCCCTCGGTGTGACTGGAAAGGAGAGCATAAAGAAAAGTCTGAGGGGTAGAGGGGACAAGCAGGTAGAGGAGCAAAATGCAATCCTGATGGCAGCACTCCGTCGAATGTTCGGGAAGCCCCCCCCCGCCTCCCGCAGTCCGATGCGAAGTGGCGGTGTGATCGGAACTGCTGATGGTGTCGAGGTAGGCAGTGTCCCTGCTGCTGCTACTGCTGCTGCTGTCAGTTCCTCCTCGCCCCTTTCCTTCTCTGCGATGATCTCCTCGATTCTGGATCAAGACCCGATCCTTCATACGCGGGGTGAGGGAGAGGGAGAGGGGGGGGCAGCTGCTCGGAAGAAACGGCAGAGTCCTCTTTCGAGAAAAGAAGGAGAAGAAGAAGAGAGTCAGACAGGGGAAGAGGGGTTTCAGTCTGACGGTTTGTCTGAAGACAGTCTGCCCCCGAATGCGAAGGCTGTCGATGCGATGCCGACACGGTGGGAAGAGGGGGCGCGACGTTCCCCTTCCGGGGCTCCTCACCTTCAGCAGGGCTTTTGCCCTCGTTCGAGTGGCACCCTTCCGGTTGACGGCCGCGTGCGTTCTGTTGTCAAGGCTGTGGTGTCCGAGTTGGTTGATCGTGTGTGTGTGACTAGAGAAAGTCGGACAGCGTCTAGGTCTGGGATGGAAGGGGAGGAAAATGAGGTGCAAGACCTGAAAAGGGAGCCCGAGGCGGGAATAACCCGTGAGAAAGAAGAGGAGAAGAAAATTGAGAGCTTCCGTGCTTTCTTCCTCGCATGTGCAAGTGGTCAGTGAGTGGAGGGAGCAGGGGAGGAGGGAGGGGGCTGCAGGAAATGATGGGGGGCACATGCAGCCTCGTTGCAAGGTCGCACCGCACTGCCATTCTTCTGTGTGTATACGTTCTATTCGAAATAGGCTTGTATAGGCTGCGCAGCTGCCACAGGAAGAGGTCTGATTGGAATTGAAGGAAATCCCTCCAAGCCACAGGAAGAGGTCTGATTGGAATTGAAGGAAATCCCTCCAAGTCAAAGACAAAGAAATGAGTGCGTGATGAGAGGAGGCACGACAAACCCGACTTCAAAATCTTCCCGTGATTCCCGTGCCTTTTTTGCCATGATTTGTTTTCTTTGCGCCCTCCCCCACTCTCTCTCTCTTTCTAATGCAGGCGAATTGGGGGCTGTTCAGGACGCAGAGAGAAGCCTTGAAGCGTGTGTACCGGACTTGCCTGCTCCCCTTGTGCATCTGGTCCTTTGTGTCCTCCCTGCTGTCTCCAAGAGAGGGTGGATGGCGTTGCACCTGGCGGCAGCAGCTCCGTGCAGAAAAGCCGCTGTCCTTCACCATTTGCTGTCAGGACTGCGAGGGAGTCTGGATAGCGCCAGATCTTTAGATTTGGGTGACCTCCTTCCCTCTTCCTTCCCGTCTCCGTCAGGGTCCTCGGAGACGAATGCGAGGGAAGAGACGGAAGGAGTGTCACTCCTCGAGGTAGTCGAGTCCTCAGCGTTGAACGCAAGGACCCTGACTGACGATACACCTTTCTCCGTTGCGCTGAGCGTTCGGAACTATGGCGCGTTTGTGACCTTCTTCACCCATCCACTCACCTCAGGATCGGCCCCCAAAGCCAAAGTTGATGATGCAGAGTCCGAAACCCCGGCGGGTGGGAGGGCGACAGGGAAGGGAGAAGAGGTTGCCCTTCTGGACCTGCGTCCTCCCCGCCGGCTGGGGCCCTCACTGGAGGGGGCGGCGGAGATGCTGGACAGGCGTGCGTTTGCGCTTGTGCTGTCTGCGTATGCAAAGCGCTTAGACACACTGAAAGCCATTCGGCAGAGGAACGCAAGGAGGGGAGAGGGTCGCGGTGTTTTCTCTTTCCTCTTTGGGAGAGGGAAGAAAGGAAGGGGTGCAGTTGTTGCCAAGAAAGAAACATCCAAACACCCCGTTGCCAACGGTCTCGTCCCGGCATCTGGAGAGAAATCGCCGGATGGACACACCGTTGAACCGCGTCAGAAAAACACACTCCAAACCGCAAACAGTGCCCAAACCCCCCCTTCTGCAATGCCTCCCTTAGGCACTGCATTTGCCCCAAACGAAAGCCAAAAGTCCCCCCGCCCCCTCTCGATCAGTATACCACCCAGAGGGTCCGATGCCCCCCCCCCAATTGAGTCTCACGATTCAGAAGAGGAAGACGAAGAAGAGGAGGCAAACTGGTGGGGAGGAGGTTTTGCATATGAATTCTTTACAGGTCGGTCGAAATCGAGAAAACCGAAACCGGGAGGGACCCGTGGAAAGATCAAAAAAATCAGAGGCGCACTCCAACAGACTTTGACAAACGCAGCGCCCACGGAGATTTCAGATGCTTCAGAGTCAGTCGCTTTCACAGCACCCCTGCCAACAGCGGCAGCTGCCTCGTGCGTTCCCCAGCTGCCGCCTGAGGGGACGGCAGGGGTGTCGGTGAGAGCAGCTCCCCGCCGTCCAGGAGAGTTGCCTTCGCACTCTTCTGTCGTCTCTGCTGCTGCCTCCAGTGCGGCACAAACGGTTTATCGGACAGTCCGCCGTCCTCTGAAGAAGCGAGAGAAAGGCAAGGCTGCCTTCTCACTCAGTTTGTTGTTGGGAGAGACGGACGAAGAAGAATTGGAGGCATGGGGGGAGAGCGGAGAGGAGGCAGAGGACTTGTCAGACTTAGAGAGAGATGCAAAGCCGATAAAGAAGGAGGACGCGGTTGCGCCCCCGTCTTTTCCAGGAAGGCAACCTGAGAGAGAAAAAGGAGAAGCAGGAGAACCCCCGCACAGGGAAAGTGAAAGTGCTTCATCCGCAAAAGCAGATCAGCAAGAGAGAGACAGACCCCTGCTGTCTGACACCACCCCATCAAGTTCATCCGCCGCCCCCCCTGGCAGTTTTGAAGCACCCGCTGCAGCAGCAGCGAAGGCGAAAGAGTGGTTTTCGACTGTCCTTGCCAAAGGTCGGCAGTGGTTGGACACAGGCAAGAAGGGGGAGGAAGGTCAGGAAGTTCAAAGCGGTGTTGAAGAGAGAGAAACGCCTGCGATGAATCCGGCAGTCAACCGGGAGGTCCCACTTGATGGAGCCGGGGGTCCCGGAAGGCGGGTTGTGCAGCATGTTGAGAGTGGGGGTCTGGTGGTTGGTCGGACCCTCACAGCTGCAACGACTGCCGAGACTGACGTGGAACAGTCCGATCATTGCGGTGGGAAAAAAGGGGATGAGAAGGGAAGTGGGGGAAGTCTGCAGGGTTTTGTAGTACCAGAAGGAGACGGAGAGGAGGCAGAGGGTGTGGGCACTGGTGCATCTTCTTCCTCTTCATCATCCGCAGCTGTGACTCCTCCTCTGGAGTTGCCTCTGGAGTCGGACAGAGAGGCGAAAAGAGAGCACCCTCCTGGGGTGGAAGGAGAAGAGGGGGAGGCTGAGATGGAAACCAAATCATCCAGCTCATCTGTGGCGGCGGCCCGTGGCGCCGCCCTGGGTTCGTGTCTCTTGATGTGGGGTCTGAATGCTGTGGACGAGGAGCTGCTCCGCCTCGCAGTGGAACACACAAAGGAGGTTGTGCCCCCCAGTCAAGATCTAGAGGGTGTCAAGGGAACAGAGGGAGGAGGTACCCCTGATGCAGTCGTCTACACTGGGGGTGTTTTGTTTTATAACTTGTTAGCACCCTGTAGCTCTAGGGCTTCTGTGGAGCAGGCAAAGGGGGGTGCCTCCTCAAGTTCTTGTGGGGGGTTGGTTGACCCGTCTCTGTCCTCTCAGGCATCCTCTTCCTCTTCCTCTTCTTCGTCTGCTTCATTTGGGATGACTGGACAAACGAACGGGGCAGATCCTTCTCGTCAGGTCGGAAGGGGGAAAAGGGAAAGCGAAGAAAGCACAGATAGTCCTCTCTGTCCTCTCTGACTCTGCATTTTTGAGGATTCGAAAGACTTTCTTTCGGCTGACTTCATGTATCTGCATCTGGGTGGGCAACACTTTTCGTCCCTATGTTCCTAGTAGCGTTCACGTATGCTTAGTGTATTTGAACCCTGGGAGAGAAATGACATTTTGTGTTTGTGCGCGCAGATCGAGAGTCCCTCTCAACCCTCTGTGTCCAGTATTCGTGCTTCCCTGATGGTCACCCGTGGGGACTTGGTGGTCTCTCTCCGTCCGCCTCGAAGGGGGAGCTCTGGGGCTTCGTCTGCTTGGAGTGAGAAGGAGAAGAGACTGCTACTGCTCCAAAGAAAAAGGGGGCAGGGGGAGACGGCAGAGGAAAAGGGGGTGCTCGTCCGTGTGCCTCTTTCGGAGATTTGGGTGAGTGAGTGCGACTCTTGTTTGGGGCGGAGGGGGTTGCACCTGTTCGGTCAATCAATTATTTTATTTCTTCTCTTGCTGTCCTCTTTTTGACTCGCAATTGCTTTTGTGGCATGGTTTATTACATGTTTCACTTCTATGAGAAGTCGTCAGTCCTTTCTCTACTCTCTCTCTCTCTCTCTCTCTCTCTCTCTCGATTTTTACTCCCGTTTTTTGTTTTAGGATTGGTCGTCATGTCTTTCTTTTCTTTGTCTTGCCTTCAAGAAGGAAAAGAGACTCCTATGCCACACCGTTTACCTTCTTTCTCTTCTGTGCTGCTCTTCTGTGACGGACGTGCACTGACTGCAGGGTGTCGAAATTCCTCTGTGGAGCGACTCTCTGTTGCTTGTGCGACTGAAGAAGACCGTTGCGCCCACTCCTGTGCATGCCTGCACCGACGCCCTGCTGCTTCAAGTGGCTCCTCGATCGCGTCAGTCAGTTGAGTGAATGACCAGGAAAGGAAAGGAGAAAATTAAGGAGAGCTAGGTGGGTTGGTCTGGTATGATGTGACAGGAGAGAAAAAATCCTGGCTGGTATCCATGTTTGTCAAATTGCATGCAGAGTATTTTCCAGTTCTTCCGTTTTTCTTCCTGCTACATCTTTTGCTCCCCGCTTCTTCCATATTCTTCATCCACCCACCCACCTGTCTCTCTATCTGTCTGTCTGTCGATGCACGTGAATGCAGCTCTCCTGGAGGCCCTGGGTGTTCTCGAGACTGAGTCTCCGTTTGCTCCCTTGTCTTCATTTCCTTCTACTGAGGACGGAAAGGGAACACAGGAGGAGGCTGGAGTCGGAAGAGGGGGACCAAGTGAGTCTGCGGGTCTGCATGCAGAGGGGCACGTTCCCCCGTCTGCATTTGTCTGTAGAAGACAGAGTGGCACTCTTTCTTTCTCCTCTTCAACAGAAAGGGAGGAGGACCCAGCGGGGTTGGATACGACGGCACAGGGACAGAGGGACGGGGTGCATATGAAGAAGGAAAGCGCCAAGACTCCTCCCCCAGGTCCACTCTTGCCGTCTCTCCGACGCACGCAACACAACCAGGACCACCCCACCCTCGACGGACCCGATGAAGCCCGCCTCCCCCCCCCCGCTCCTTTCGGGGCCTCTCTCGACAAAGTCACTGTGGCTCTTCCACACCCCCAGGGGGAGATCGGACCGCTGGGGGGAAGCTCGGAGGCAGATTTCGGAAATCGGAGTGGAGCCCTTCAGGTTGGTCACACATGAACGCGTGCACGTCTTTTTGGATTGCTGCAAAAGACTTCCTTCCGCTCACATGCACAGAGACTCTCTCGTCTATTACACTCTTTGATGAAGGTCTCTCAAGCCATGCAGATGTGTTTGTTTATTTTGGGAGCTTTGAAGAAACAACTGAGTAATGACGGGTGGAATGATAGAGACTCATTGGCCTGTCTCTGGTTGTTCGCGGATTTGTTCCTGTTTTTTCTTTTTGTTGCAACTGCACTGGCCGTCCCTTACCTCTTGTGTTCCTTCCTTCATCTTTTGCATCGTTTCTCTGACTGAATGCAGCGGGGGCAGCTGCTGTCGGATGAGATTCCTCCAACCAGCCATAGATCAAAGACCCAAGTTGATCTGAGGAAGAATGAGAAGAAACCCGGAAACAAGAAGAAGAATCGATGGGACGCATTTTGGTCCGCTGCCCTGGCCCTGTCTTCATCAGAAGACGAGGAGGACGAAGAGAGAGAGAATGAGTGGCAGGCTGGGCAGGACGCTATTCCCCTCCCTGCGCCCGCCGTTCTTCCCTCCCATGCCGCCACTGTGACAGCCATGAGGGAGGACGGAGAGGGGGGCAACCAGTTGTTTGAAGTTCAACAGGGGGGGGCGGAGAGTTCCCTCTCGATTTCTCTGTCCTTCTCTAGAAGACAAAAGGAAAAAGAACTGCAAACGGGGGGGATGAAAACACCCACGGGGGCTGAAGCCTCGTGTGCGTCTTCATCTGTGCCTCTAACTCTCGGCATCCACCCGTTTGCGGAAGCTGGTGGTGTGACTGCGGATGAGAGCCTAGGGGGTCACCCCACGGTAGCTGTTGACGAGAGGAGCAACAAGGAGGTCCAGGAACCGTCCGGCTGGTCAGGGTGGACAGCTGCGTTTAGCACTACACTCACAGCTGTTGCTGCTGGCCTGTCGAAGTCTCACGAGGAGGGCACGGAGGAACCCCAGCCTGCCGCTAGAAGCCCGCACAAACGCTTGACGGGCCCGACTCTCAGAATCAACAATGAGGTTGGTGGGTCTGCCTTGAAGGAAACACATAATCAATCGAATAGTGCTTGGTCTTCCTTGTCTAGGTCCAGTTTCTTCTGCAACAAGACTTCTGTCGATCGCGTTTCTATCTTTGTGGTTCTCTTTTTTTCGCGTCGCTGGGAGAAATTGGCCTGCGTGCTGTTTCTTCTTTCATTCAACTCAGTTCTTTCATTGATCAAACTTCGAAAGAAGGTAGAGTTCAGATGTACTGGTACGTTTTTTCCTTTCAACGGCTTTTTGCCTCTTGTCTGCTGCTCTCCTCCTCTTTTCTTCCCCCCCGATGCGACCGCCGCTTTATGACACATTGAGAGCAGAAAGAAGGGAAGCAAGGAAGGAAGAAAGAGAATATGGATGCATCGACGATGGATGCAACGATGCAGCCGCTGATGCTGACCTACGCCTTGCCTCCCCCTTCCTCCAAGGGTCCTCACGTGCATGGGTGTGGGGGGGGACGTTCTTCTTCTTCTTCTGAAGCTGCGTCGTCTGCCCCCACTCATCTTCAGCAGAGAGGGGTGAAAGCCTTCCCCCAATTGGTTCTTTTGCCCCTCCGAGTTTGTCACACGGCCCTGGCCCATCATGAAAGAAAGGGGGGTGATGAAGAGGAAGAGAAGGAGGAGGAAGGAGAAGAGGCAACAAGTCTGGAGAGCGACGGAGAGAGGGAGGAGGTGATTGCCGTGGTCTGTGCACCGTTGGCCTCGTGCGGCGCTGTTTGTCGGTTTCTCTCCGGGCTCTCTCGGGAAGTTCGGGAGAGCGATCAGGCCACACATTTATCGATTTCTTCAACTTCCATCAACCCTCAGACGCGAAAGACGACGAGACGCCCCCTGAGCGGCATGAGAGAGGGCTCTCTTTGCCTGGAGGCAGTCAGAGCTTGGACCTCTGACCGTTACCCCACCCCTTCTACTTCTAGGGCAGTGCGGGCCTCCGGGGGGGATGGGGGTAGACCGGAGTTGAATCGTGGGTCTGTGGGGGACGAGGGGGGACTCAGCGTGTCGCTCTCTTTTAGTCAGGAAGAGAGGGGGGAGCGGAAGGTCGGACCTGGTGCTTCGTTAATGCTGGTCTTTGGCAGGAAGAAAGAAGGTCAGCTTGGTAGGGCAGGAAGCAAATGTGACCCTCCCTCCCTCCCTTCGTCTGATTATGCGGAGGAAATCCCGCCGTGCATCTTCCCTCCGATTCTCATCTCTCTGCTTTGTGTGTGTGTTCATCAGTATAGTTTGTGCTCAGCTGGCACCTGACCTCGACGTGGCAGAATGGGTCGACTGCTCTGCACAAGTAAAAGTAAAAGGCAGAGAGAGCATTTCTCCGTGTGCATGATGACCCCTTTGTGGTCCTTTTAATGATTTTTGCTTTTTGTTCCTTCGCTCCCCATATGACGCTATCTTTGTGTGCGATGCTGCATTGTCATCGTTTCTTCACAGCTGCTTGTGCACTTTTTGTTCCGTCAAATGAATATGTGACGTCACATGGCCCACGGTGCAGGAACTCCCGGAGTCCTGGCCCTTCCTGTTCCCTCGTCTCTACGAGACTCTCTCGGTGCATCTCACTCATCTTCATCTTCTTCTTCTTCTTCCGGCTCTTGTGGAGAGTCCACGGGACGTCATAAGGGGGGAGACAATTCGCGTTCTGGTCCCCCCTCCCGCCCTTCCACCACGGCGCTTCCCTTACCTGTGTGCATGGAAGTGGGTCCGGGTTTGTCTGTTCAAGCACCGGACTCCCCTGCTGATGTTTTTGCCTCCTTGTGGGGTGACACAGGGAGAGAGGGCGGGTGTGTGTCGGATCAGAGGGGGGAGGAGATGGGTTTCGTTGCGAAATGTCGACGCCCTGGGAGCAGTTGGGTTTTGGATCGGTTGTGAGGGGGGTGCGGGAGTGTTTGAAAGTTCTTTGCTTCCTTGTGCATGTTGTCCTCGTTCCTTTGTGAGCATAATTCAAGCTGCTGTCTGTCAGAAGGGTTTCTTTGTTGTCTCAAGGGAAGGGTGCGCTGGGTGGGAAGGGAACAGGAAGAAGAGAGGCAGTGATTGTGCCTAATATTTGTTGGATGAATGCATGTGGTGAGGGTGAGGAAAAAGGGACGGGTAACTGTTCTGTCCGGAAACGGATGACGGCCTTTCCCTTTTTTGGTGAGGTTTGGGATTCACCTCTCTTTCCTTCTGTCTGTCTCTCCCCATGCATTCAACACATGCGTCCACTTTTGCGCCCGTCGTCTTCTCTCTTTTTCCTTCCAGGGAAAGAAGAGGAAGGGAGACGGTCTCTGGCCTTCCCTCCCATCTGCCCCCCTTCTTTAAAGCTTCTGGGCATTCCTCGTTTTGTTGCGCGTCGGGCATTGAGAAGGACAGGAAAGGAATGGGAAGTCAAACCCCTTTTTCAGTGCTGAGACAATGAACTGAAAGGAAGAGGGAACGGCGGAGTTGCAAGGCAGAGGGAACGGGGCGGTTTCTCTCACTGTGGAGAAAGGGGGAAAGAGGAAGAGCGTCTGTGGCGATCCTCCTTTCTGAGTTCTGCAGCGTGAAACTATCTTCCTGCAGAATCACTGCTGAGCCCCCCCAAATTCCTTCTTTCTAGCTGTCTGAGTGCGCACACACACATTCTATGATCTGACCCGCTGCCACCGTCCCATGAGCCTTCACTTTCTTTCTTTCTTTCTTTCTTTCTTTCTCTAAATTCTTAATTTGTTTGTCTGTTCTTTTGTTGAATCACTGTCGCGTGACTGTCAGAAGCCACTGTCAAAGAACGAAACTCATTCTCTGTCTGAAGGGAGGGACTTGGATCGTGTCTCCTAAAGTACTTCAGTTTCTATAACCCTCGCTCTTTTCAGAAGACTGGAAGGAAGGAAGAGGGCGGGAAGGGAACGGAGCGCATAAAGGAAGGGAAAGAGGGCGTGGCTGGTGACTTTGTGTGTAGGTCTCATCTCATACAAAGGGGGGGCAGTGAAAGAAATCATGGCGGTAATTGATTTACCGTTCTTTCTGTGTCAGTTGTTGATTCCTCCATTCATCTTGACTGTCTCTTCTCCCCCTCCTTCCGTACCTCCTCCCGGCCCCCCGCTTGTGCGATTTGTGTGTCTACATGCGGGCATGCACCTGATTCAGGAACACCGTCAGTATTCTTTTGTCTGCCTATCTGCTTTTAATTCCCTTCGTGTTCCATGCTCACTTGTTCATTCGCTGGCTCGCTTTCTAGCTCGCTTTCTCATTCATCAAGTGATTCTTTCTTCTTTTGTTGAACGTCTCTCGCCCAAAGGGCGCAGGACAGACGTCCACTTGAATCTGCATGACCCCAAGTGCACACACACATACACACACAAACCTCTGTATGATTGGTCGAAGAGGGGACGCCACTACTGCCGAGGTCACAAAGAAGTGGTAGGCGGGCAGCTGAGTATTCTCGACCACCTCCCTCAGCTGCTTACCTGCTAAACCGATCGACAGGACTCAATCAGTCGCGGTGTCCTGACAGACAACGTTTGCAACAGGAGCGAAGAAAACCAGCCTGCTGAGGGGGCAGGTTTCTTCTGGGTCAGCTGCATGCTCGTATGTGCGCCACGTACAGTCTCGGTTTCAGTCGGGTGTTGGGAGAGAGGGACAGAGGAGGTTTTTTGTATGGTGGTGGTGAAGAGGGTCCCTTTGGCTTCCCGGTCTGCTGACTTGCAGCTCGGGTGAATCAGCGTGCTTGTTGAAAAGAGTTCCTTCCCCTGTGGTCCCCGTTAAGATAGAAAGAAGGGCCATGCGTTCGGTCTATCTATCAGTCTACTTAGCAGTCTACATGCCTGAAATAATATGGCATGGCTGTCTCACCCTCTTGAGTGGGTGTCAGACCTCACATTCTTTGGCCCCTTCACGCCAGCTCTGCGTCGTGTCTATCCAATCAGATTGTTACATCTGTGTCGGTATGGTTCTATTTGTAATTCCCTACATTAATCACTCAGTCATACAAACGTACCCCGCGCGTAATACTGTTCTGCCAAAGTCTTAATAATAGATTTAACTAGAGATTTAATTAATTTATCCCATAATTATCAATCTTCTAAGTTTAATTGATTGATTGATTGATTGATTGATATGTTCCGATAATTTATAGTACTGTCACTAGTACTGTCAAGAATTCTTTTTCTTTTTTCTTCGAACGAGTGTCGAATTGGATGTTTCAGTGTCAAGTTCACTGTTAATATGATTTTTTTTTTTGAACGAGTGTCAAATTGGATGTTCGGGTGTCAACGATTCTTTTTTCTTCGAACGAGTGTGGAATCAGATGTTTGGGTATTCTATAACCCTCGCTCTTTTCAGAAGACTGGAAGGAAAGAAGAGGGCGGGAAGGGAATGGAGCGCATATAAAAGAAGGGAAAGAGGGCGTGGCTGGTGACTTTGTGTGTAGGTCTCATCTCATACAAAGGGGGGGGCAGTGAAAGAAATCATGGCGGTAATTGATTTACCATTCTTTCTGTGTCAGTTGTTGATTCCTCCATTCATCTTGACTGTCTCTTCTCCCCCTCCTTCCGTACCTCCTCCCGGCCCCCCGCTTGTGCGATTTGTGTGTCTACATGCGGGCATGCACCTGATTCAGGAACACCGTCAGTATTCTTTTGTCTGCCTATCTGCTTTTAATTCCCTTCGTGTTCCATGCTCCCTTGTTCATTCACTGGCTCGCTTTCTAGCTCGCTTTCTCATTCATCAAGTGATTCTTTCTTCTTTTGTTGAACGTCTCTCGCCCAAAGAGCGCAGGACAGACGTCCACTTAAATCTGCATGACCCCAAGTGCACACACACATACACACACAAACCTCTGTATGATTGGTTGAAGAGGGGACGCCACTACTGCCGAGGTCACAAAGACGTGGTAGGCGGGCAGCTGAGTATTCTCGACCACCTTCCTCAGCTGCTTACCTGCTAAACCGATCGACAGGACTCAATCAGTCGCGGTGTCCTGACAGACAACGTTTGCAACAGGAGCGAAGAAAACCAGCCTGCTGAGGGGGCAGGTTTCTTCTGGGTCAGCTGCATGCTCGTATGTGCGCCACGTACAGTCTCGGTTTCAGTCGGGTATTGGGAGAGAGGGACAGAGGAGGTTTTTTGTATGGTGGTGGTGAAGAGGGTCCCTTTGGCTTCCCGGTCTGCTGACTTGCAGCTTAGGTGAATCAGCATGCTTGTTGAAAAGAGTTCCTTCCCCTGTGGTCCCCGTTAAGTTAGAAAGAAGGGCCATGCGTTCGGTCTATCTATCAGTCTACTTAGCAGTCTACATGCCTAAAATAATATGGCATGGCTGTCTCACCCTCTTGAGTGGGTGTCAGACCTCACATTCTTTGGCCTCTTCACGCCAGCTCTGCATCGTGTCTATCCAATCAGATTGTTACATCTGTGTTGGTATGGTTCTATTTATAATTCCCTACATTAATCACTCAGTCATACAAACGTACCCCGCGTGTAATACTGTTCTGCCAAAGTCTTAATAATAGATTTAACTAGAGATTTAATTAATTTATCCCATAATTATCAATCTTCTAAGTTTAATTGATAATTTATAGTACTGTCACTAGTACTGTCAAGAATTCTTTTTTTTTTCTTTGAACGAGTGTCAAATTGGATGTTTCAGTGTCAAGTTCACTGTTAACATGATTTTTTTTTTTTTTTTGAACGAGTGTCAAATTGGATGTTCAGGTGTCAACGATTCTTTTTTTTTCGAACGAGTGTGGAATTAGATATTTGGGTATAAACATGCAGGTTTTTTTTTTTTCGAACGATTAAGTCGGAACGATTGTTGAAATATCAAAACTAGTATCGAAATTGACAATGGATTTGAACTAAAAATTGAACCGTTGACTGTTAACAATTGTTTTTTTCCTGACGGACTGCCAGTGTCGAATGAACGGTTTGAGTATTAACGATTTTTTTTTTTTTTAACGACTGCTCTCTCGATTTAGATATATTTTGGTCTTCACAATTTTTTATTTTCCTGAACGAGTCGGAACGAGTGTTAAATTAGATATTTACATGAGCATCAATGATTCTTTTTTTCTTTTTTTTCTGAATGACTGTCGAATTGGACATTTTGGTGTCAACGTTTTTTGTTTTTTTTTAATGAATATCAAATTAAATGCATTCAGTTCTGTCTTAAACCATCAAACTGGATGTTTAGGTATATTTAGGTGTCAACGATTTTATGAACAATTTTTTTTTCCTCGAATAACCGTTGCCTCTAGGAGGTTAGAGTTTCTGTCTTCACGTTGCCGACAGAATGTTTGAGTGTCAACAATTCTTTTTTAGATTCTTTTTTTTTTTTTAACAACAAAGTGCAGTTCAGATGCTTTGCTTTCTGCAGATTCATGAACTCTACACGGACACCCTCAACCAGCAAACCCGAATCTTCAACTCCCGGTGTGCCACGCAAAAAGCTTCGTGAGATTGTCTGGCAAATTTGACAAAAGTCAAAGTTTGTGTACGTGTATAAGACGTGCGCGTACGCGCAGAGATCGTGCAGAGTGCATGCATGCGTCATTCAAACTTCTTCGCAAAAATCCCGATCGCTCCTAGTTTGGACTGTGGGACCCATAGACATAACTAGATTCATATCTTAACGAAGGGTAACTCCGTTAAGCCGTATCAAGGGGGCGCATTTCGCCTAAATTAAATGCTGTATAGCTGTTTCACTTGCTTACGCAACATTAGGTACGTACCCAAGGGATCTAGCGGCCCGTTTCACTTACTTATGCAACATTAGGCGCACGCTCGAGGGATTTAGGGGGCGCATTTCGCCTAATGCCGTATAGCATCATCATCATCATCATCATTATTATTATTATTATTGATCGGTCTATAGGCCATCATGCAATGCATGAGTTTAGGAGAATGCTGTATTACCCCTTTACCAGACCTGCATCACTCATCGGGGTGGGGCTGCCGTCTGCTAGCTGAAACCCGGTGCCTGAATAGCTGTTTCACTTGCTTATGCAACATTAGGCGCGCGCTCGGGGGATCTAGCGGCCCCCCACTATGCCGCATATGATTAGGTCCCTCATCGACAATCTTCCCCCCCCGTTCACCCCGAAAAACCAGTACGGAATAGTCCTTCCCCAGTAAACTGAGTTCACTACCCGAGTAGTCGATCGGCTTTACAGCTAAGGCGATGGATTGGAGAAGCACTGTTTAAAGCGGTGGGAGGGTGGGTTCCGGTTCGTTCGACGGAACTATCAGAATGGACTATCGTCTTTTCTCCTTCGTTTGACTCCTCTTTAACTACTTAACCTATCTTTTCTGACTTACACATTTTTCTGAGCGCACGGCGGATAAAACCGCCACCACTATTTTTTCTTGCCCACACGGGACGGATTTGACGTTCCCGGCTCGCTGCGTTGGTGCCGCAAAGGCTGCGCCGGGGCCGGAACTATATTTCCCATCAGATCGTGATTTCCATCGTTTGAACGTACGGCTTCGCTCCACAAGCTAGGCTTCGCGCCTTCTATGCATGTATGGGATTGCATGACACCCCGGAGGTAACCCTGAAAAAGGGGGGGGGGGTCCCTTCAGGGGCTTTTGGCCCCTTCACCCTCCCCTTAATTATTGGGGGGGGGGTCGTGACAAAAAAATACACCTCTGATTTCCGGCTCCAATTTTCGATGCGCGACTCTAATCTTCAGTCTGCCAAGCTCTGTTCTTCGATCATGACGACTTCCTCCTTCCAGCTAAAGGCTCCGTCATCGACTTCAGAAACATCCCCACACTTGTTTCTTTGCTGTTTCAGTGTTTCTCTTCCTCCCTGGGAACAAAGAATCCCCGTCTGCCGATTTACTGTTTTTTTTCATCTGTTGCTCAAAAATCAGAAGTCCCACACCTGTCTCCTTAACCATGTCCGTCCCTTTTCTCTTGGTCTGTTCACTCTGGGCCTGTATCTGGGCCTCTACCAATTGTGTTTGGACGGTTGTTGGCTGGTGGGGAGATCTCTATGCGGTACGAGGCAAAATCCCTCGTCCGAAGACTTATTCCTCAACCTGCAGAACTCGAACGGCACCTTCAAGTGAGTCTGGTCTTTCTCTTTCCCCCTCTAGTTCCCTTTTCCCCTTACAAAGATCCACAGACCCTTAGGCACTCCTAGGCATAGCTTCTTTCTCACTCTTACCATCTCTTCCCCCCTCTCTTACACACATGCATTGCAGGTCGTGTACGATGTTTTCAAGATAAAGTCCTCCAACGGTGTCCTGCTTTTCACCGACCGTATGGAGGCGATCTGGGAGGAGCAGCTCAAACACGTGAGGAACGGATGTTTGTCAGATCCGCATAACATCCTAGCATGGCGTCTCTCTCTACTGGGAAGTCAAGAAGGAATTGTAGAGGGGGAAAGGGGACAAAAAGTATGCATTCAGCGTGTAATAGACTGCTTGGTCTACTTCACAGCTGGAGTCTCTGCATTCTTTGCTGAAGAGGGCGCTCTACTCTTCTACACTGTCGGACAAGGTCTTTCAACAAGTTCTCCTCAACAGCCTGACGAAGTGGACAGGCGATCCAATCAGACAGAACGGGGGGCTCTTTCCAGAGGTGGCAGACCTCGCCCAACTGGTGAGTGAAATGTTTTTTCTCTCTTCCCCCTGCCTCTGCGACGGTCTCTTTTCTTCTCTTTCCCCCCCTACAGCCATGATGGTCTCATGATAGACATTGATAGTCCCGTTTCTTCTGTTTTCCCCTCTTTTCCCCCTATAGTCGTGATGGTCTCATTTCTTTTCTTTTTAATTTTATCACAGGTTGCGGCTGACAACCTGCACAGTGTGACTACGAAATCACGAGTCAGCGTTTGGACTTGAGTCTTGAACATCTGCGAAGAAAAGAGCCAACGTGTCGACTCTTAGGAGAGCTGTGGGGAATGGAATACGCCCAAGCCCACAACCCAATGACGGAATCAGGTGGAGATCAGATCGCCGCGGACGCAGGTGATCAGAGAGATGATGATAACGAGGAGGACTTTGATGAACCCCCTCTTCCGCCGTATTTCTCAGAGATGGAGCTCTCAGAATTCTTTCAGGATAAATCGGCCAGACAGCTCGGTTTTCCCCTTTCCCCCCCCGTCGGCTTTCCGCTCGTTTTTCCCCATTCCCCCCCCGTTGGCTTAAGGTTTCCGCTCGTTTTTCCCGCTTTTCCCCCCGTTGGCTTCACGCTGATTCTTTTCCTTTTGTTTTTGCACTGCATCGGATACATGCAGAGCTTGGCAGCAGCGGACCTCAGCTGCTCTGTTACAGAAATCATGTCTTCAGAGAGACTTGTTTCTCTGACCGAGGTAGACCTCACAAATCTACAAACAAGGCCAGGGGGCGCGTTCATCTCGTACCATCCGAAGCCTCCGTCCAGATGCAGCTCTTCCATCAGGGATTTGGTCTGGCAGCTTCACCAGAACCATGGCGACGACTACGCAAAGATCGCGTCGGAGCTGGATTCCTTACGAAAACTACAAGATGGCGATGCCGCTGATATTACGGGTCAGTGTTTCCCTTTAATTCTTCTTTGACTTGCCAGCTAGATTGCTAATGATTGCTAGTTTTTCTCCTTCTTGTTTACTTGTTTTCCCCCTTCCTGTTTACTTGTTTTCCCTCTTTTCTACCCCCACCCCCCCCATCCCCTTTCTCCCCCCTGCTCCCCCCCCTTCTTGTGCAAGCTTTTCCCCCCTTCTTGCAGTGCAGCCCTCAATATCAACATCCCTGACTGCCACACCTCGCACACAAACCGGTCGTTCGTGAAGCAGTTCATCGACGACCAGAAGAAAAAACGAGTGGGGGCAGACGCTCTCGCTTCCAGCTGTTCGATGAGCGATAGCGTGCCAGACAGCATGGTTGATGTTGGAGCAGCAGCCGGAGTTGTTCCTGATGCCAGAAAAATTGTGGAGATGAACTCAGGAGGGGGGGCTACGCTGGAGGTGATCGACGTGGAGGAGGGGGGGGGAGGGGGTAACCTCGTGCCACCGCCTAACCAGTGTATGGTGCTTGCACAGCAGTGAGTGTAACTTGCACAGTCTCACCACCTGGGCAAAGCAAACTATTCGAAACTGATTCACATCCTCAACTTATCAGTCAGGAGCTGCTGTAACCTCTGTGGGTTTCCGGTCGAATCTTCTACTCACCCGAAAAGACAGACATACTAGTTGTATTGCCCCCTCACTTTTCCCAATCTGACCGAATTCGAGACCGTTGAAATCCCAAAAAGAAAAGTTAACACGCAAAAGAGGTTGCCCGTTTGGCAAAACAAGAGCAGACGTGCAACGAATGTCAGACAATCTTTGATCAGGGAGACCGATTCTTCCATGAGGTTAAACAACTGGAAGAAGGGGGGGCATTTTTTATTTGGTGTCCATCTCCCCAGGGAGGGAGAAAGACATTTTGAAGGCACACAATTTGCAGAAGGCAAGGTAGGAGAAGAAGAAGAAGAAGAAGAAAGACGGGGGCTGAATGCGGCTGAATGCTTAACACTTCGCCTTCTCATTCCAGTGTTTCGTATGTTTTTCCCCCGTCTTTCTCGTTCTGTTCACTGCTTTTCCTGGCTTTCCCCCCCCTTGCTGTTTGTTTTCCCCCTTCATTCAGTTGTCATTATCGCAATGACTTTGGATGTTGCATATCGCATTACAATCATGCAGATGTTTGATAAAAAACCTAAGACCCATAAATATTAGAAAATCAGCTTTTAGAAGTATTTCGAAAATCAGACTAAAATTCTAAGTTAGTTTGAAAATCAGACTAATTTTGTGGCACCGCAGACATTTTTTTTTTTTTTTACCTACTAAAAGTATTAGAAAATCAGCTTTTAGAACATTTTCGGAAACCAGACTAAAATTCAGAGTTGGCTCGAAAATCAGACTAGAATTCGAAGTCAGTTCGAAAATTAGACTAGAATTCGAAGTTAGTTCAAAAATTAGACTAAAATTTTAAGTTAGTTCGAAAATCAGACTAGTTTTTTATCACCGCACGCAAATTTTTTCTTACTAAATATATTAGAAAATTAGCTTTTAGAACATGTTTGGAAACCTGATTAAAATTCACAGTTGGCTTGAAAATTAGACTAAAAATCGAAGTCAGTTCAAAAATCAGATTAGAATTCGAAGTCAGTTCGAAAAGCAGACTATAGCAGACTAAAATTCTAAGTTTATTCGAAAATTAGACTAAAATTCGAAGTTAGTTCAAAAAGCAGACTAAAATTCTAAATTAGTTTGAAAATCAGAGTAGATTGATTGATTGATTGATACCAAACCTTAGGTGGAGTTAGAACTTCCGGGCGGGTCTGTTCAATTATGCATGGGTCTGTTCAATTATGCCAGCTGCAAGCTAAGTGGACGACAGTTATTCAAGCTTAATCTAATCAATCATTTACTACAATATGGTGAGAAATCATAAAGAGGAGAGAGGGTTGAGAGTGTAAGAGCGATGTGATGAACTTGCGAACCCCCAGATCAGAAAAGGAGGCGGATGCAAAGGGTGAGTCATAACGAGTGAAGCAGTCTGATTGAATTAATGCCAACCACTGCAAAAAGCCTTGTTCGGCAGTCCATCGGAGGCAGACAGAGAGCCGATGAATAAAATCATCTACACACCGGCAGCAGGCTTCATAGGTGCACAACTTTCTATCAAAGCAACCAACAGGCAGCCCACCTTGCCCGCCTATCGGGTTATATGTCAGTATGCGCAAAAAAGAAAAGATTGAGCCCCCCGTAACCGACAGGGCAGAACGGGGAAGGGCAGAGACGGAAGGAACACCGGAGGATGACTTGCTGCACAGGAGGAAGACAAACATACGGCGGGAGGACGGGAAGTCACGCTGCAGAGGGGTGAGTCTAGCAAGGAGGGGAAAGTGAGAGGAAGATTGCCCATCATCCTCAGAAGCCTTCATGCATTCCTTTGCAACTGTCTGTCTCACCTTGCCCTTGAAGAAAAGTGAGCCGGTGCCTTCTGCCCTATAACTATTCTGCCCGCGTTGGGAAGACAGACCGGACTCGACCCTCAGCGAGCAAACAGAAATCAAATCAGCCCAACGAAGCAGCCTGTCTATAGATCTTGTGAATTGTTGGCAGCAGTTATTCTTCCAGGTACGCAATATGGCTGCAGGAATAGTGTGTGTTGTGATGGAAAGAGAGTGCCACCAGTCAGCCACGCGGGAGCAGAGAAGGGCTTTGCAAGGAAGAAGACCAAGGATGCAAAGAGAGGGCAGACGGAGGCTGCAAGCAGACAAATGACCATACCAACGGGCAAACCGAAGCTGCAAAGCATCAAGAGCAAGCAGGTCTGCATCCCGCATTGGTAGACATTCAAGGCAGTAGAGCGCTATGGGGGTCCAGCAGGCTCTAAAGACTGTTACCTACACGTCAATGCTGAGCGGGCCCATGCTCGCAATCAACCCAATTACCCCTCCCAGAGCCCGCGAAGCAGAAGCAATATGGGACTCAATTGTCTTGTTCAAGCACCCTCCTTCAAAGAAAACATACCCCAGATATTTGTATTGGGATGTCCATTCAACTTCCCTCCCACCATACATGACTCTACCTGCAGACTGCCCCAGAGCCAACGCAGACAGACGCAAGATTTTTGCTAGGATTTTCGTTTTCTTTAAGTTCACAGTCAATCTTCATTCCTTGCAATACCCTTCCAAGGCTGAGAACTTCTTTTGCAGATCTGAGATGGAATGAGCAAGGAAACAGAGATCATCCGCATACCCCAGACTACCTAAGATGCAGTTGTTAAGGAGGACAGGTTCGGGCTCTCTCTTGGGCTCCTCGACGCTGCCCTCCCCCATTCTGCTGTCTGACCATCCTGCTCCTTCTGCTTCTCTGTCTACGGCCCCCTCGTTCTTACTAACTGAACACATACGGGGAAGGTCATTGATATAGATAAGAAAGAGAATGGGAGAGAAAGCATCTGATTCACCTTGCTTTACCCCAGCACCCTCGCGGAAACGCAAAGAGTCCCCGTCTACCTTTCCCCAGACCTCCCTGTACATTTCACATATCATACACACATCTGCCTCACACACACCTTCTCTTCTCAGTTTCTGAATTAGCTTACCTCTTGGCACAGTGTCGAAAGCTTTGGAGAAGTCAACAAAGCCTGCCAGCAGAGCTTTCTTTTTCTTTTTAGAGGAAAAAATGGCAGAGACAAGCGCGTCTAGTACCCCTTCCCTCGTACCCACTCCTTGTTTGAAACCTAACTGCCTGACGTCAAGCTCAACTTAAGAGCATACACGGCCGTCCATCAGCAAACCAAAAAGTTTTACGAAAGGGTTAACAACGTGAATAGGCCTCCATTCATTGAGAGAGGGAGAGGCAGGGCCTTTAGGGACAGGGCAGATATGCAGCACATTCCAGGAGGGAGGCCAGCAAGCAAAAATATGCATACAATTAAACAAAACAAAAAGTAAAAAATAAGAAAGCGCTGAGTGCGCAAAACAAAGGTCAAGCTGAGCGGGGGAGATTCCTTCAAGGCCGGAGGCTTTCTTTCTATTCATTTTCGTTAGAGCAGAGGAGATTTGATGGAAAGAGAAGGGCAAAATAGAAGGGTAGAAAAGAGGAGGGGCAGGTGGGAGGGTGGAAGGGAGAGGCTCTTCATTCTTATCTTCAAACACCCCCGCCCAATGATTCGAGAACTCACGTAGAGAAGGATGGGAAGCTCCCCCAGCTGAGGCAGCTTTTTTCTTTCTCCTCCAGATAGTAAGCAGGTCTTTTAACAACTCTTCTTGTACCCTCCGGGCTTGTGCTCTCTCCCACGCAACTCTTTTTCTTTTCAATAGAGTATAACGGACCCGGAGAAGCCTCTGCAGTCTATCAAACTCTATTTCCCTTCTATTCCCATCTCTCACTAGCTTTCATCTCTCGTCTGCTTCTCTAACCTCTTTCTGTAAAGCTTTATATTCCGAATCAAACCATGTCTCTCTCTTTGATCGTCTACCTTCTGGGCCAGGCCTCTTGTCCCCTGTCTGCTTGATCGGCCCTACCAGCACACGCGACCATTCCTTAACTAACCTGTGCAGACACACACGATCGTCACCGCCCTCCGAAGTCAGCCCTGGTTGGGGATGCGAGGACACTGGGGGAGGCGGAGAAGCAGGCGGCTCTAGAGGCGGCTCCTTGAATGGTTCGATCTGCTCATGATAGGCCCACAAGCCAGGCTATCGATCCTCAGCAAACGATCTCACCGTTGCTGCAAGTGGCGCGATTTTTTCATTAGAGACCGGGGCTGTGCGGTTTGAACAGAAAAGGGGAGGATAATCAGAGAGGTTTTGGTGGGGTGGGAAAGCATTTTCGGATTCGGGTTCGGCCGAGGGAGGGGAAAAGGAGAAGGAAACGGTCGCATGGTCGGGAGAGGCAATACCATCAAAGTTAACCTCCCAATCAGAAACCCTCTGTATGGTAGATAGGTCAGTAAGTATGTAATCAATGAGGGAAGTGGGCGTAGACATGCTGCTCTGTCTGGAATAGTGGGTGCACTCACCAGGAAAAACAAAGGACTCTCCCCCTGCTTCTCCCGTTAGTCCGTTCAAAGGAACAAGATTCGTATCACTACAAATCTGAATAAAGTCCCTCCCACTGTGGTCAACATCTTTGCTGCACTGAGATGTGCAGACAAACGAGGGTCTGGCAGGCTCCTCTGAGCCCTCATCATTTTCTCCCATCCCATCAACCCCCCCAGAATCCCTCGGCGGGAGGAGGAGATCTGCACGGGACCACAAAAGATTTTCGGGGACAAGGCTGCCTGAGTGCGTATTGAAATCCCCCATCACCACCTTGTCTGCCTCAAGAGGGACCCCCCCAAATACATCCTTCAAGAAGTCAGGGACCCTACTGTCCCTGTGATTAGACCAGGACCCGGGAAGGTAAAGACCGAATACATACACCCTGCGCCCACCCACAGTAATCTTCACTTCAACTAAACTCGGGCCCACAAGGGAGATTTCGGATTTCAGCTCGTTTTACAAGTATACAAATATCCCCACTCCTGCTATCCCTATCATAGGCTCCTCTGTACGTACCTAGTTACTGCTGGTACCACTCACGGTGACTGAAGTTTTTGCCTTTCCACCCCCCACAAGAGATGTCCCTCGTTACGTCCATTGCTTCTGTGAAGATGGCTAGGTCGGGATCTTTCTCGGCCAGCCAACGGGAAAGGGAACCGTTGTCTTCTTTACTTCTCACCCCATTCACAGTTCGAAAAGCAAATCAAAAATCTGACTGGTTTTTTGGCGCGCTTCGCGTGCCGATATCATCTTTTCAGCGCGCTTCGCGCGCCGTCTTTTTCCCCCCCTTTGGTGTATTTTCTTCCCCCAGCCCGCCAGGGGGGGTTACCCACCCGATACCAGAATTTTTTCACGGCCCCCCGTGCAGACCTCCGGGGTGATGATTGCATGGGTCACGCTCAGTTCGGATGATCTGACTGCTCAAAAACGGACACCGTTGACCGTGTCAGCACCATGTTCCCTGCAACAATCCCCTGTATATCCCCGTGCATAGTTGCTTCGTGAAGGCCATCCGTTTGGTTACGGTGATTGCGCTGCTTGCTGCAACTGAACCCGTCTCCTCGGTGCGGGTTTCTCCATGGAAAGTTTTCCGCTTCCTCCCCCTGGTGCTGCTGCCCCTCGCTGCAGTCCTTTCCCGGGAGCGGTCCGTTCCGTTCTCTCGGAAGACGAGCAGGACGTGTTCCTGCGACGGTGGCGTCGAGCAGAGCAGTCTGCTGATTTCGATGACGCCAAGTCCTCCCCAATTGCTGTGCTCATCAGTGGGCAGAGCTCCCGCCTCGTTTCTCCTTCCAACCTGAAGAAGCACGTCGTGGCACCGAACGATCTCCTGTTTGACTTTCACGTTTTCGTCGACCTCACCAATTCTTCCCATGCACTGGACTTTGACGTTTCAACTCCTGTGATCTCAGAAACCTCCTTAGTTGGAGAGGAGAGGGTGCGGGAGTTTCAGGAGTTTGCAACATCGATTGACATTCGCAGGCGGCCGAGGCTTCTGCCCAGACAGGTAGAGTCTCGTCTGAGTGAGTGGAGCGAGAAAGACAAACCTGAACAGTCGGACAATAACATGCAGCAACTGTACACGAAGCTTTGTTTGTGCGAAACCGTCGAGCGGTATGAGGAGAGTATCTTGGGGCGGCGGTTTGAGTGGGTCTTGTGGTTTCGTGAGGATGCGTTTTTCACTAACGACTTTGACCTTTCGTTTCTTCTCGAAGAGACTCCCGAAGAAAAGAGCGTGTGGAGGCAGACCTGCAAAGAATTCGGGGGGATGAACGAGAAGGGATTCGTCCTTTCTCGTTCGGCGCTTCCCGATTTTGCGCAGGTCCTTTTCACCTTCTACGACCCGTCTGTACCTTCGTGGAATTTTCAGTGTTTCAACTTACAGGACTGCTATAAGCAGTTCTTCGAGCACAGAGGCGTCTCTGTGAAGGGACTCTCTACTACGGAGATGCCGTATTGTGACTCTATCATCCGGGGGGGGGAGGTTTTTTTTCGTGTTGCCTACTGTGAGGGCTGTCTTGTTCCTTTCGATGATCGAGAAGACAAGGCTGTGTTGGCCGGTCCTCCTCCAGAGTTCTGTGGGATTGAGACCGGCCGCCGTCTCCCGTGTGGGCATCCGCAGCACCAGCATCAGTGTCGCAGTGCGGGGTGTTGCCACGACTTGCACTGCTGTTGGGATGTCTTCAGGGGTGAGTGCTATCACAGCAGCCAGACAGTCAGCAGGGGCGCTGAACCAATGTGCACAGCAGCTGCAGGGAGAGCTGGGGGTGTGATTGAGTGCAAAAGTCCCTGGAAGAAGAGCAGAGAGGAGATGACGAGAGACCACTGTCGGTTCATTGGATGTTGTTGGGATCCGTATTTGTCGAATTCGTTCTCCTGCTACCACAAGCAGAGCCCAGAGCCAGTGTGCCAAAGGCAGAGGGTCAGCAGAAGTCTCCCGCAGATGTTGTTTGAAAGTGGGGCTGGGGTAAGGGCACAGTGCGGGCCGAGTCTAATCGGCCCGAACGAATGCGAGCGTAGGGGGTGTTGCTGGGGGGGCGGGGGAAAGCCTTCGTGCTTTGCCAGGCCTGCCAGCAGACTGCAAGGAGGCCTTTGGAGGTCGTCCTTGAGGCCGGTGCCAAACTCTTCGGTTGCTACGATCGCAGTGGGTGGGCGGGACTCGAGCGTTGTTTTCTTCCTTCCGTTTCTGTTTGTCTTGCCTTCTGTCGTCCTTCTCGTGATTGCGTCCCTCTGCAGAAGAAAGAGAAGAAATGAAGATGGATGGTAGAGGAGTAAGTTACCAAGAAAAGTGAGGGATGAGTTTCGCTTCCCTGACGGTCGAATGGTTGTGGGGTGACAGGAATGTCGCGGTCGTATGAGTACATCGTTGAGGTGAGTTTCTGACTGTCTTATGAGTACATCTATGATGTGAATGTCTTAATTGACTGTCCTCTGACTGCATCAGTGAGGTGAGTGATGTGACTTTCGTATGAATGAATCGTTGAGGTGAGTTCCTGCATGGTTGTCGTATCACTGCATGCATGGCTGGTGGGAGTCGATCGTCTCACCATTGCGTGATGCAAGCGTATGCATCGTTAAGGCGAGTGTTGTATCGATTTGTATCGCTGCTCTATGAATGCATCGTGGCGGGGAGTGCTGCGGTGCCTTCGGCAGTGTCATGTCAATCAGTCTCTGTGACATGAAATCATTGAAATAACGAGGTGTCGTATGCTTGATTGGTACGTAATTAACCGCGTACGTTATCTATAATTGGTCATTGGTGGGAAGAGTTAGGAAGAGTCTATACAAAACACTGTCTAAGACACTGTAAGTGATAATGCCCTCAGTATTACCCTGCAAAACATATAATATTTAAAAAAGTCCTGTAAAACTGAATATATAGATATACAAGTTGTCAGAAAACTGAGAGAAAAACTAGGAGAAAAATAATAGGGAAATTTAATCAAATTTCTGTAACTATATAAATTTCTTACTATTGATGATGACTTGTAAGTAAATGGCAAGATCGGTGAAGGAAGAAACGGTACACCCTAAGCGCCGGCTAGAGAAAAAAAAAAAAAGATCCCCCAAAACCCTTTACTTTTTTTCTTTTTTTTTTTTGTATCAGTCAAACAACTGTTGTTCAAGTGTTGTACAAGTGTTGTTTGTGTGTTGCACAACTGTTGCTAAGTGTTGTTTAGGGTTGAAAAAAAAAAAAAAAGAAAAAAAAAAAAAAGATCTTCTCAAATCGCTTATTTTTTTTCTTTTTTTTTTCTCTAGCCGGGGCCTAGGGTACACCATGCTTTCAACTTCCAGACTGTAAGTAAATACGTGACTGGAGTGATACTGTGTGCATAGAACTTGATAGAAAAACCTCCCTGAATCTAAATATCACTTAAAAAAATATAATCAAGATGATCTCTATCTGCGGCATTGTTTTTTCAGAGACCGTCCACGCCTGCGGCGTAGACAGTCAAGACACTGTCTAGATATGCGGCTTTGGCTTTCAAAACATCGTAAATGATCCGCGCCTGCGGCGCGGACTTTCAAGCTTATCCAAAAATATGGCTTAAACTTTCAAGTGGTAGTTAGGTTCAGGGAGGTCGATAGAAATTGATTGTCAGGACCGAGATTGATGTGAATGGTCATGTTGCGCATCAGGGGTGAATGAGTTTAAGTGACTTTCCCGCGTCTTCACGCGTGCGTGCATTTCGAGCCAGTATGACGAATCAGTGAAGAATCGATACATGCATGCATGCCAGTGAATTACATATGCTCGTATTGCAAAGTACGTGTTATGCAACTTTGTTGGAAGTGTTGTGCCTCGATCGAGACGTCCACGGAGTTTCTCATAGAATCACGCACGCATATTGTTATCTGACTAACAAACAGAGAGAACGTTGTGTCATACTCGATGTGGACTGAAATGCTCTGGACAAGCGGGAATGAGGTTCAATAACGGAAGATCGTGTGGCAGAGAAACAGCCACGAGCCTTACGATTTTAAAGTTCGAGTCGTGTGTGCCAGAAGGAAAGGAAATGTGCCGCCAGACTGAGTGGTGAATAAGGCGTGGTGTGTCAGCAGTATGGAAAAAAGAGGGAAAAGAGGGAGCCTAACATTTTGACAGAAGTAAAGAAGCAAACCTTTCCCCTCAAATGGAATCCAATCTGTTCTGATATGATGTGGTATATTGTGCCTGCCTATGTATGTATGAGCGTGTAAATTTGACCGCACTCCGTGCAAGAAAGAAAAGAATACATCTGATGATAACCGATATCTCAGACACTTGAGGAAGCATCACACGCAGCTCAAGGTATAAGCAGCGCCGCCTCTGTATTATGAGAAGAGGGGTATTTATTATACTAGTGTGCTGAATCAAGAGGTCTGGAGGGTGTTAAAAGGTAGCAAGATGCAGGGGAGGAAAATATTGGGACCATAGCATATCAGCGCGTGAACCGAGGAAGGAAAGAAGGTGGAGGCCACGGCAAGTTACCACCGCATGCAAAAATGCATGTATGCCGCCATACAGTGCAAATTCAACTAAGTTTTTTTTTATTCAAAGCAGTGAAACAAGTCAGAAAGCAGCAAGTAGACGGTGTTGTGTATGAATATACCAATGACACTTCTTCTCCGTGAATCGATTTCTCATTATGTAGCCTGCCTAGCCTAGCCCTTGTCACCCTCTGCTCCCTTGTTTTCATCAATGGTGATGGAAGTGGAGGGCGAGCAGCCCTCCTTTCCCTGTTTAGTCTTCCTTGTTCAGTCTCCATCTATTCAGTTGTCTGACTCGGTCTGAGTTAACTTGTTTTCGGTTGCAGTCTGTGAGTCGAGGTTGGATCGAATTCCCCCCGACAAGCAACACTTGTCGTCTGACTGCAGATCTTGTAGATTGTGCATCTGTGTCCTTCGAGACTGGACTAGGGGACTGGAGCAGTCAAGCCAGCTCGATGAAAAGGGCAAATTAATATTCTTTCGGTTTCTGTCTTTATTGTCTCTTGGTGACATTCTGTATGTCTTCTCATAGATCTGCTTCCCAGAGGTGCACGACTGTATGGAGAACCGTCCTTCAACTTGGAGAATATCGAGCAGGTGATCAAAAACCAGAACGGAGCATCAGAGACTGCGTCCTCCGTTTCTTTGCTTGCATTCTACAGTGCCTGTTGATGTCCAAGAAGATGAACCTTGCACGCTGGCCTGCAGAGCAAGTAGCACGACATGTTTTTGTTGTGTACGTGTTGATGACTGACCTTTCTGTTACACAGTACGCATATGTGCCTGTATTCCTTCAATTTCCTTGGTTGTGCTTGGTTGTGGTTGGAGTTGCTTCATTATGTGAACCTTGGTAGGAAGAAGAGAGGGAAAAGAGACAAAAATGGAAACAGAGGAGGAACAGGTGGAAGAGAAGAAGAGGATCCTCAAAGTGGCACAGAAATCAGCAGAGATTCTGAAGTGTAGAGTATTACGCACAGAGAAGACAGCAGCAGCAGGAGCAAGGGCAGTCCATGCTTACCTTTCCAGAGCACGCCCTGAAGTTTGCTTTGAAGAAGGCGCCAATAAAGGAGGAGTTTGAGAGAGTTGCGCGCGATTGCAATTTCTGGAAGGAGAATGATGGGGGATTTGAGAGACTCAGTATATGAAGAAAAGAAAGAGATACGTAGATGCCGCGATCTCTGTCCCTCTCCATCTCAACATATCACAGTCAGTACATAGAATCAAACTCTTTTCTTTCCACCATCTGAACTTGTGCTTCTTTGTGCTTTGTGCTTTGTCTTTGTTTCTTGCCTGATGCAATCAGACTGCATTGGTAGGAGAGAGTTCGCTGCACGACCCAGGAAGCCGATGAAAAGATTGAGCTGTTGAAAAGACAGAGTCATTAAAAATATACTGCGTGCGTCTCTGTTCGTTTCTTATCTCAAACGAATGCCGTAAGAAAAAGAAGAAGCAGTGTTGTTCACACTGGTTGCCGTATGACAAACGCATTTCACTTGCTTTGATTTCGGATGCCGAATTACTATTAGTAACAGAATAGAGAGCTGAGTTGAGACCCAGAGATGAATAAATCGGTTGCCGACATGAACTTCGACCTTATCTCATTCTTTCATTTCATTCACGTTGCTCTCTCCTCACGTTGCTGTCTCTGTCTCCGTCTCTTGTGTTGATCTATGCATATGCCTGTGTTTCAGTGTGTCATGTGAAAGAGAAGGAGACAATTAAGGAGGGAATGTAATCATGCGCACTCCGTATAAAAAGAAAGAGATACGTTTGATGATGACTTGTGAGTATTATACTAAATGGTAGGATCGGTGAAGGAAGAAATGGTACACCATGCTTTCAACTTCCAGACTACAAGTAAATGCGTGACTGGAGTGACGCTGTGTGCATAGAACTTGATAAAAATTAATTGTCAGGACCGAGATTAATGTGAATGGTTATGTTACGCATCAGGGGTGAATGAGTTTAATTGACTTTCTCGCGTCTTCATGCGCATGCGCATTTCGAGCCAGTATGGCGAGTCAGTAAAGAATCGATGCATGCATGCATGCTAGTGAATTACATATGCTCGTATTGCAAAGTACGTGTTGTGTAACGTTGTTGAAAGTGTTGTGATTGATGTAGATGGACAGAATTTCTATCCTTGTACGTGTAGGAAGCTCTTCATCGCTGGTTTCCAGCTTGTTAGAAGCTGGTGGATTAGTTGCCGACCACAGTAGGCAAAAACAATCTTATAAGCTTGGTTGCTGAGTGCTTTTCAGTTTAGTAACAGTTATGCTTACTGCATGGTTATCTAAATTTTCCATCAACTATTTTTTATAACTAGGAAATATATATAAAAACTAAATGTTAAAAATCTGATAGATGTTGCTAGAGACGTCGCTTCAGCCGGATCGATAGTGACCAGATTTAATTTGATTTGATTTGATTGATTTGCTGGTGATTTGAAGTAGGGCTTAACCTCAAATCAAATCTTAGGCCTGAGAAGCTTTAGCATGATAGGGCCTATCAAATCCTATCAAATCTACTTTAAATCTGACCCTTTAGCCTCAAATCTTCGAGATTACTCTCTAGGATGACTCTAAAATAAAAACTTATGTAAGCTCTTAGCTTTAACAATAGCTCATTAATTTTGAGAGTCTTAATTTAGCTTTTTGTCTAGTTTTAAGTGATTTTCTTGTCTGTAGGGCTTTCTAGGATTTGCTAGTGGTGTCGACTATGTCATGTCGTCTTCAGTGCTGTCGAGAGTGACCTCTAGACTTCAATTTCAAATCTATCTCAAATCTGTATGGTCAGATTTGAGCTTGAAACTCAAATCAAATCAAATCAAATCCTATCAAATCAAATCTGGTCACTATACGGATCGATTTCATCATTTAAAAATTTAAAGTGTAGGATATTGTAGGATGATAATCCTTATGACTATAGCCCTACAATAGTGATAATGATGATAATGTATGAGGTTAAAGCCAGTGAGCCGTATAGACTCTAGCTTTAGTAGTAATCTAATGATTTTTATAGCTAGGGTGATTTAAATTAGCTATCTAGTTAGTAGCTGCATTATTAGCATTTCGCCCCTTCATTATTATTAGCCCCTAAACATTTCTGGACATAAGTTTTGTTTATATAAGTTTGTAACTAGATTATTTACATATAAGATTTGTAGATTAGTTACATACATTTTTTTAAAACACCGTAGGCTCTGCACTCTGAAAAAAAAAAAGAAAAAAAAAATAAACGGTGCTGATTTTTTTTTTTTTTTTTATATATTGACACAACAACTGTTGTTTTTTAAGCAACACTGTGCAACACTCTTTACAACATCTGAACAACACCCTAGCAACATCTTAACAACACCTGAATAAGTATTATTCTTTATTTAATACTCTTTAATACTCTTTGCAACACCTTGACAACACCTTTGCAACACTTTGACAACACTTGAACAACAGTTGTTTGTTAGGATCTATAAAAAAAAATCTATATATAAAAAAAAACTGCGTCCAATATTTTTTTAATGTCTTTTTACAGTGCGGACTCTAAAAAACATGCACCTAAGATTTGCTAGAAATATGTAGGAATATTGCTTGGTGCAACAGACAGAGAATTGAACAAACTGCTGGAGGGATTGAGGAAGTACGCAGAGCTGTTCTATCTCCTCTTTTCTGACAAATCGAGAGTACTGAGGTTTGGAAGGCAAAGGCAGACAGAAGAGATTAGAATAGGCAGCATGGTACTGAAAGAAGAGAAAGCACAGCCATTAAATTTTTTAGGTCTGGTTCTTCCCTCAAACTGCGACCTCGATGTAATGATGGCAGACAGGGCAGTGAGAGCAGAGAGATGTATGCAAGGATTGATAGGAAAGTTAGCCAGAGAGCCAGCCGTGCCGCCTGCAGAATGTTTTCATTTATTTAATTAGACGGTGCGTGCAGTATGAATGTATGGATATGAGATACACCCATACACAGACAGGGCCTGTGCAGAATTTGACGAAAAACAAAGATGCTTTGTGAGGTGGGTCTTGGGGCTAAGGAAGACAGAGAGCGCAGATACTACATTGATGGAGGGGGGGATGTTTCCAATTGACATTGAAGTGGCAGAGAGGATGATCAGATGGGTAAAAAAAGCACTAAAAGAAAAGAGGAAGGAGGCGATTGGGCAGGCTGTCATTCATTGCTTGAGAGGAGGAGTGGAGGATGAACTGAAGAGGGGAAGAAGAACAGAGTTGCATCCCTTTCACTTCTTTCTGCACTTGAAGAAATGTATATAGACACTATTCACAGAGAGAGGCCTTCATCCTTTTTCAAAGGAGAAGCTCGCAGGCCAGCCAGGAGAGATAAGGACACACGCAGTGAATGAAAGAGTAGATAGGATGGAAAGATGGATTGTAAGTAAGACAGATAAAGAAATAAAAGAGAGGAAGAAAGAAATCTTCAGATGGAGAATTGAGAGGGGAGTGAGAGAAAGAGATAGAAGAGAGAGAGAAAAAGGAAGAAAAGTCTATATGGCACACATACACTGAAGAAAAGCAAACGGAAACAGATTACAGCTCATTTTGTTTGAAAAGGCGTCAGAAGAAAGACCAAGAGAGGGAATGAAAATAGAGAAAGAAAGGTGCCCTTTTTTTATAGAAGGGTAGCACCAAGAGGAGAACAGAGAAGGAGAGCAGCCTGCAGAGTAGGAGACAGGACGTTAGCGGGAACAAAGGGAAAAGTACCAGAAAGAGGAGGGCAGAGAGTGTCGTTGGGGGAGAGACTCTACCCTTTTTGCAAAGGATGGATAGAAACAGAGGTGTTGGAGGACGAGATCCATATGCTAACTGAGTGTCCGATTTATGATAGAGAAAGAGCGCACATGTATAGAACATTAGGAGCAGACTGGAACGAGGGAAGAGAAAAGAGAACAAGAGAAGTTTGCAGAGAGAAAAGAGAAGCACAAAGAAGAAGACTGCACACTAAGGTTCTGTTCAAATTCTTGATAAACGAAGGGCATAGTGCGGTGGATGAGTTTCTGGGGAGGGCGGCGTTCAGAAAAAGAGTGTTCAAGGAAAGCCTAGGAAGGTACGCACCTGAAAGCTCGTTAGATGAAACAGTGCTGGCATAGAGACACGGAGTGATCACAAAAAGAAAGGGAGGAACGGAAAGAAGAAAAGAAGAATACAAGACCATCCTGGAAGCAATGGAAGCAGGAAGACAGCTGAGGGAGGGAGAAGAAGAAATCGCTGAGAGAAGAATGGAGAGAGGGCGTGCACAAAGCCAAAGTGTCCTTTCGTCCTGTGTCATTGGATCAATTTTTGGAGCAGTCCCTTCTGAGCAGCCCATAGACCAAAGCATGCAAAGCGCAGACAGATTGTTGTTTGTTAGCGGCCTGCGCCGGCCTCGGAAACCAGGCGGGCCACGGGGTATGGTCTGAGCCTCAGCGATGAGGTACACCCCCCTGCCGTTTGCGGGGGCGACCTCTATAAGACAAAACGGCGACAGTGCTCTAAGGCACCACTAATCACTAATCACTAATTTAACACTCTTTGATACTCTTTGCAACACCTTGACAACACCTTTGCAACACTTTGACAACACTTGAACAACAGTTGTTTGTTAGGATCTATAAAAAAAAATCTATTTAAAAAAAAACTGAATCCAATATTTTTTTATGTCTTTTTACAGTGCGGAGCCTAGAAAACATGCACCTAAGATTCGCTAGGAATATGTAGGAATACGCAATCTTTACTTTGAGCATGCTCTAGGGCATGCTTTAAACTTTCAAGTTAAACTTAACTTGAACTACTTCTATAATAAGTTGTAAAACTGTTTTGAAGTTTCTAAGTTTTGGCTTTTCTCATCCTGATGCTAATGCTGGTGACGCTGCGAGTCACACATAGTTCTGATTCAACTTCTGAACAGGTCATTCGATACATCTGCATGTTGAGCGGACATACTGAAAAGGCAATCCACAGTGGAGATGTGACTCGAGATGGGATCAACCGAACACAAAGAAAAACACATGGCAGACCACTCAGAATAAATGCATGCTGCCTGTTGCTGCTCTCCATGAGATGGCACAATGCTTGTTTGAGACAGTGAGGCAGCAAAATGGACCATTGCACAGCGACCGACTCCATGTCCGTGGCTCTAATTGCTGCTGGAAAGTAGTCCTTGATGCGGTCCAGAAATGATGGGAAAGCTGTCTTCAAAACGGTACAAAAATTCAGGAAAAAATGATCGGGGCGGACAAGTAGAAGCTCAGACACGGACACACAATTTTCTTCCTCGGTCAGAAGACTCACGCAACCCTCCTTTCTCTGTTGTTTGTGTATCCAGAGTTGTGTTTTTGGTCTCTTTCCAAATTTCCTTTCCACCAGTTGCCGATTTGATGATACGCTCTTCTTTCCTTGAAGCTCCGGACAGACACAGCAAAAAAAAACAGCGAGATACGGGCAAGCACACTGACAGCTTCTGAAAAAAAATCGACGATCATTTTGCTTTGCATCAATGATCCCTTTTTTTGTCTCTGTGGCGGCCTCTTTAGAACTCCTTTCAAACTTCTCAATGGACGTTCCTTCTCTCTCTTTTTTTTGGCTTCGAAAACATCGAACGTCCTTTCGACGCCATCGTCTGCCTGTTTTTTCGTTCCCTCCCTACTTTCATGCTTTTGGGGTCTCTTCTTTATGCGCCCTCCATTAGCCCTCTGCTCCTCCCGTGGGGCCTTTTTCTACATCGTCTCTTTCTTGCTTTCTATCGTTCTGTTCTTTCATGCAAGTTCTGCGCTTTTTCTTTCGACTTCGTTCTCTTCTTTCATGCAAATTCTGCGCTTTTTCTTTCGAGATTGTTCTCCTCTTTCATGCAAATTCTGCGCTTTTTCTTTCGACTTCGTTCTCTTCTTGCATGCAAGTTCGGCGCTTTTTCTTTCGAGTTCACTCTCTTCTTTCATGCAGATTCTGCGCTTTTTCTTTCGAGTGAGAGACTTCTTTTCTTCTCTCAGAATTCATTTCTTTTCCTTCTCGCCAGCGCGCCACCCTCCTTGAGTGACGACAGATCGGCTCGCCTCAGCGCTTCACCTTCCATTCAAACCAAGCAGGCAGATCGCTCTGCCCTCCAGCCTGTTGAAAGGCAAAACAAGCCTCTTTACCAAACCACTCCCACCCCCCCATCCTCCTCCTGTGTCGCACTTCATTTGTGTCTCCTCTCGTTTCACCCCATACATCCGAATGCTAAGAAGCAAGTTGGATGGAGAGATGACGGAAGAAAGACAGAGAAGCGCTGAGCATGCAAGAAAACACCCATTTCGGCTTAATTTTGTCGTCACAGAAAACTGCAAGGACAAAAAAAAGGCCACGCAACTCCATCACCACCCACACGGAATGTGGGCGGCCCATGCATCATGAGGTCATGCATCCATCCATGTGTTCAATAAGTCATTCAATTTATTAATACAATCATTCATTCAGATCATCTTTCGCAAAACAGAGAACATTCCTTCCTTCCAACTCGGGAGATGCGACCGACAGAGTTAGCAGGTCCAGCTCTTCTCTCACTCCCCTTTCCGATCTGACGAACGCGCCTACCCTTTCCCCCCTTATTCTTCTTTCCTCTCCTCACCTCCCCCCGCGCCCTTCTTGGGACCCGCAGTAGAGAGAAAACAGCATCAGCATCAGTCAGGCTGCATGTCCGTTTGTTTGTTTGTTCCTTTTTTCTGTCTCGAGAGGGGGGAACGTTTCCACCGAGTAATGAAGAGACGCCAACATCGGAAAGGAAAAGCAAACGAAAAGCTGGAGCGGGGACTGGGGCCTAAAAGAATTCTTCCTCGTGCGTACATTTCTGTTTTCTTCCACGATCTTTCTTCTTCTTTCTACAAACACACGCACACACGTAGTGCAAACCTTTCCTACTGATACACATGCAAGACAAAACAAACAAACGTGACATGATGAAGTCAAATCAAATCAAATCAAATGATCCAACCGAGGCCCCCAATTGATTTCCCCTCCTGCAAGCCCTGCACAGGATCTCTTTACGCCCTCCAACGAGATGGAAAGATGTTCATGATGCGAACGAATCAGATTATTAAGCCTGGTGACGGTCGGCTGAGACAACACAAAACAAAAACGATCATCGCGAAGAATCAAAGGAATACCCGATCGATCGCCCCTGTCGGGACGTCTCCTTCCTTCCCTTCCTTCCTTCCTTCCTTCACGGTCTGTCTTTCTGCATTATGTCTTTTCTTGTTCTCTTCACGCTTTTGCTTCCTCGCTCGAGCCTCCCTTACCTCTTTCCACCTGCTCCAACACAAACACAAATGAAATCATTTAGATACAGGAACAGTCGAGGTTTCAATCCATCTCTTTCTTCCTTTCCCTTCGCTTCTCTGTCAGGGGCCAGTCGGAAAAAGACTCGACCCGTTCACGAACCACATGACGTCGTCGGCTCCTCCCACGAGGAAGAAAAGAACGGCCGCATCACGAAGAGGTAGAAGTACAGTTTGAAGAGAGAAAGAGAGAGAGAGGAAGAGAGAAAGACACAAAAGGAGAAATGCGGTCAGTCAATACAAGCAAGAAGTTAGGGAGAAAGGAGGAAGACGCCTACCATTCATCCATTCATTTTCTTTCTTTCTTTCAATCTGCCGCGTCGTTCCCTCCCTGCCGCCTTCTTTCTCACTCATTCACTCACTCATTCACTCAAAGAGCAAACAGTTCGTCTCTGTTTGTTGTTCTTTCTGAAGAGACTCTCTTTCTCTCTAGTTCCCTCTGTCCCTCGCTTTAAGGTGAGAGGCTCTTTTGTGTTAATGCATGTTTCTTTTCTGAGTTGCTTGTTTCAGAAAAAAAAACTCGTAAACAGCAAGACCGAGATTTTCTGTGTTCTTTCGCACCTTCGATTTTTTTTGTCTCAAACAAGTCTACATGGCCTTGCATTTCGTTCCTTCTGAATCTGTCTTTCCTCTTGCGCTTTTCCCCCTTTGCTTGTTCCCTGAACTGCCGCGCTGTCTAGCTGTTTTGGGGACGAAAAAAAAAACGCACATTGCTTCTTTATGAAAATAAAGGCTTTCTCTTTCTGTGTCATGTGCATGAGGAGACTCAATTCAGTTCAACAGGCCAAAAAGTACGTACAGGCCGATCCATCCAGTCATTCTTCCCGCCCTTCACCAGCAGGCACACAAACAAGCAAATTGCGCGGACAGAAAGGTACAGAGAGGTGTGACATTCACCCAGACCATTATCTATCTTCTCGAGTCGATTTCGAGACAAGACACCGAAAAGGAGGCCAGGCCGTTTGTGTTGAGAGGTTCCGTTTTTCTCTCAATCAATCAATCAACCAATCAACCAATCACTGCCAGCCGTTCGCACGCCTTCACCTGATACATCCTCTCTGTCACACAAACCAGAACGGCACGCATTCTTGTACAACCAAGTAAGGATGAAAAGGAAAAGGCAACGAATGAACGAACGAAGGAACGAAGGAACGAACAGAATGCATGAAGACAAAGGCAGTCCGATCAACAGACAATACAATCATCTGCCCCGCCCAACAACACAGGAAGTGCAAAGGCAAAAAGGAGGGAGAGGACATCCAGAGAGTGCTGTCAACCAGAAACGTCATACGCGCATCCATCCTTTGGTGTCTCTTGTTTTTGAACTGACTGACAGAGACCCTCTCTCTTCTCTTCTCTTCTCCGCCCTCGTTTCCCCCTTCAGCTACCCCATTTCCTTTCCCTCCTCTCTTCCCTTCCCTTCCGTCTCCCTTGTCATGCCCTTCAGTCAGCCACACGGGAAAGTTCGGGGGACGAGAAGAAGACCCCTCCATCCCTCGAATGAATCCCGTGAACTTGAACAAAAGAAAAGACAAGAGCAGGCCACTCACACCTCACGCAGCTCAGCTCAGTGACGGAGGAGAATCTCCACTGCATCCGCCTGGTTCCCCTTGGCCGCCTGCAACCAGTAGAGGAAAGGAAAAAGAAAGAAACATTCACGGGGAGCATATCCAGACAATCAAACACGCACATACGCAAAACCGATCAGATGTATACGGCGTTCTTATGGACGGACGTAAGGCGGGAAGGACGGCAGGAGGAGAAGATTAACCAAACGAGGCAAAAAAGAGCTGTGAATGGAAACAAGAAAAATGGTTGAAAAGATTCACAGAGGCAAACCATCCAAGCGGGGGGGGGGAGAGAAGACAAGGCATTCAAAGAACAACGGTCTCTCTGAGAGGACCTCAAGGGACGAAAGAAAGAACGAGATACAAAGAAGCACAACCGTTCACAATGAATCCCTCTATTGAATCTATCTGTCGACTGACTGACTGACCTCGAGAGCCTTCCTTGCCTCCTCTCTCTGGAATCCAGCACCCACGAGGAACCTCAGGGCCTCCTCGAATCTCTCCTGCTCGATCGAAATCGGATGAGGAGCAGGGGGAGGGGGGAGTGATGCCGGAGCAGCAGCTGCAGACGGGGCGGGGTTCACCGGGAGGGGGGGTGAGGGAGGCACGGGGTATCTACCCACGATGTTGAACCCGCTTCCCGTCTCCAGTGCTTCCTCGAGAGAAGGGAAATGCACAGGGCCAGTAGGCTGCTGCTCGGTGGTCGCTTGGACATACTCATACCCATCTGCCTCAGCTCCAGTCGCAACAGCAGATGGTGTCTGCTGAGTGATCGTGTTCGTCTGCGTGTTCACGTTGTCGGTGGTGGGGTTGACTGGTTGTTCCTCTCTGGGAGAATCCTGACCGATGGCTGCTGCGAGGACAGAGCGCAAAGACTCGGGAGCGTCGGCATCGAGTTCGTCTTCTGCCGGGTTCTCTCTCTCCTTCTCTTTCTGCTCCTGCTGCTGCTGAGGCTGAGGATGGGAGACGACGACTGCGGGAGGGGGGGGGCGCTCGTAGACGGAGACGGAGGCTGATGCCACCTCGGAGCGATCAGTCTGAACTTCGAGAAGATCGACTGCTGCTGCTGCCGCGTTGGCTTCCTTCGCCTTGGGATCCTTCTGCTGCTGGCTGTCGGCCTGCTCCGTCTGCTGCTGCTGCTGCTTCACGGAGACGGTAGGAGTCGTCGATTCGGCACCTGCACCTGCCTTGTCAGTGGCTGTCTTCTTGGGCTCAGCCGACTCTCCAGTCTGCTCTCCCTCAGCAGTAGTAGTTGGGTTAGGGGGCTGCTGACTGCAGAAAAAGGACCCTCCGGGGCCCGTCCACATGCACCCTCCACGACCACTGGCGGCAGCCATGAAGGGTCCGGGGCCCCACGCCGCACGGCCTCGGCACCCGTGACGGTGGGGAGGGGGAACTCCATCGGCAGTAGGAGCGGGGGGGGGACCCTCA
>JAHBMJ010004200.1:7500-24535 GCA_018398765.1 Chromera velia | reverse complement strand
GGGGGGGGGGGAAGGGAAATCCTCTCGGGAAGTGGGGACCGACGTGCTGGCCCACCTGACTCATCATGTGGTTGAACCAGCCGGGGGGGAAGAAACCGACAGGGCCATGGCCGTGGCCACCGCCGAAGAAACCGGCACCCCGACCCCTGTGACCGCGTCCCCCACGGCCACAACCGCCTCCTCGGGGCATACCCATACCTCCGAAGAAGATGGGCTGACGACGGAAGCGATGTCCGACAGGGTGCTGGATCTCGTCCTTCTTCCACTTCTTCTTGCAGTCACGGCAGAAGTCGAAGTCGTCACAGGTGATGCACTTGAACCTGGGGCCACGGATCGGTGCGGCACCACAGCCGTCACACTGGACGTTCTCGTGGACTTCGTACCGTCCCTCGAAGTAGACTCCGTGTCGGTGCTGCTGTTGCTGCTGCTGCTGCTGCTGCTTTGCGTCGGTGTTGGTCTCTCTGGTGGTGTTCTGGTTTGTGTTGTCCTGCTCGTCGTCGGAAGCGCCTTCGTCGTCCTCATCTTCTGCCTCTGCGGCCGCCGCAGCGGCCGCAGCTGCATCTCCAGGGGCACCTGGAGTCACGCGGGTCCTGACGCCGTCGGGGCCGACGTCCATCTCGACAGTGACGTCACCCTGAGAGCCGGGGGGCATGCCCATGCTCTGCTGCAGGGAGGGGAGGATGTCCCTGGTGATGGTGGTGATGACCTGCTGTCTGAACTCCTCAGTCTCCCGCAGCCAGGCGTCGAGGATGGCATTGACGAAGTCGACAGTCAGCAGAGGGATGGGGCGTTCGGTGGTGGTCAGAATTTCCTGGAGGGCGCTGATGTAGGGGGAGAGGGGGAGGGAGGGGTCCCGGTCCACCAGCAGGGCATGGAAAGACACGAACGCGTTGCGGTACTTGTCGATCGCCTGGTTGAGGAAGGACTCAACTTCGGTCTTCTTCTCTGACAGCTTCGCCTGGATTTCTTGACGCTTGGCGGTCAGGATTTGAGTCAGCTGCACACAGAGATAGAGGAGGGGGCAAAAACAGAACATGGATACGAGTGCATAGAGAGCCGAGCAAACCGCAGGAGGGAGAGAAGTGGCAGGAGAGATGGTGAAAGATCAGGTCAACACAGGTCAAAAGAAACAGCGCAACAAGAGCAAGTCACGGGCAAGACGTAGAGTGCGAAGCAAACACAAAAACACTCAAACACCGTCGAGAAGATGGGAAAGAAGAGAACATCAATTGACTGCAGAACAGGATCAGGAAATCACCACACTGAACAGAACAGAAGAGAGACAGCCGAGTTGGAGAGCAGAGGAGAGGAGAGCAGACTGACGAATTCAGTGGCCTGAGCTGTCACCCCGTTGGCGAAGAAGGGGAGGAAGAAGAGGCCGTCGAAGTCGAACGGCAAGGGAGGAGGAGGGGGAGGGGGAGGAGGGACGGGGCCTGAAGCCGAGGGGGGTGGTGGGGGTGGGGCACTCGCACTTCCACTCGCAGCAGTCGAAGCAGCAGCTGCAGGGTGGACCTGAGGCTGCTGTGTCGGGGGAGGGGGAGTGGGTGCGGTCGTACTGGTGGCTTTCGGGGTCTCCTTCTTCTTCTCGAACAGAGTGGAGGGAACGGCAGCCCCGGCAGTGGCAGGTGCGGCAGCAGAGGTAGAGGATGGCGGGGTCTTCATGCGTGCGTCGAGAATGAAGGGCCCCGTCTCGTCGGTCCATTTGAAGGACTCAGGAGTGGACTTGAGGGGAACCACCTTGGTGTCCCACAGCAATTCTGCGTGTGCAGGGGAAACCTTCACACGATCACAGTACTTCTGCAAAACGTTCTCGAAAGGAGCATCGAGACGCATGGCGAAGTCGACAGTGCTTGCGAATCCCCGAACAGTCAGGTTGATCTTGTAGGGACGGTGGGAGGAGGTGCGAGCCGTCTGGCCTGCAGCCTGCTGCTGCTTTTTCATCTCCTTCCTCTCATGCTTCTCCTGCTTTTTCTCCTGCTTGTCAAGCTTCTTCTCCCTCTTCTTGATCTCGGCATCAGCAATGGCAGTCACGTGGAGGATGTTGGAGGGGTTTGTTCCGGCCACCTCCACGGCATCGTGCCATGTTTGGGGGACCAGAGTACAGAGATCACCCTCCTCGTCCTTGTACCTGAGCACCCTGCCCTTGAACTCATCGCAGCCCTGGAAGGCCTTTGTGACCTCCTCAAGAGCCTTATCGAAGGAAGCATCCTGCAAGCAAGAAGAGAGAAAGACGAAGGAAGTGAAGAGAAGGACAGGACTGAACAGATGGTCCACAAGAAAGAGCCGTCTCGAAACAAACACACTGAAAGTGACCACACAGAAAGGAAATGCAGAGCAAAATCTGATCAGCAAATGCTCACCTTGGGAACTCGCACGCGGCGAACGTCAGAGTCAACTGCGACTTTGATCGTGAACATCGTGCTCGATCTGACAGATCTGTGGGCTGTGGTTGGGATTGTTTTCTTGATCTCGTGGAAAGAAGTTGAAATGCAGATCGAAACGCTACACGTCCTCTCGATTTCGATCGATGGCAAAGGACTTGGAAAGATGCTGTTACAAGACACTATGGCACAAACACTGCTCCCTGGGAAGGAAACGAAGTGCAGTCAATTCAAGACTTGACGGAGTTATTAATAGCTACCTCAGCTGCATGCATGGGAGCGCTGACTTTTGTTGTGGCGATCGAAAGCCACAAAATTTCACCCGCTCCGTGCGAACTCTCCAACAAAATTCATAGCAAACGAATCACTCACGCAGAGCGCAAAGGGTGACTCTCTGCTCGAATAAGTGCCCCCCATGTCAAGTATTTGCGGGGCCCACAGTGCTGTACCACGCGCGGCGTCTCGCGCGGCGCGGCCCCGCCGCCCCGCGCCATGCACCGCGACAGGCCGGCCCGTCCGCCGCCGCACAATTTTTGGCTGCCATATAGCCGTCGGGCTTACGGGAGACTTCGCTCTTCGATCCTCTCTCCGTGCGTGTGTGGATCCTCATACCGGGACCGTGTCGCTTGTCTCTCTCTTACCTCTCCTTGACTGCTCAGGAACTCACTGAAATGAGCTCCAAGCCAGGCATCTTCTTGGCGCTCGCTGCTGTTGTGTGCCGGACGGCGCCGCTTTCCTCCGTGCATGGCGTCTCCTCGTCTCCGTTGGGGTTTCTTCTCAACCTCAAACACGCAAACCAAAGGAGACTCCGTACGTCATTCCATGATAGAGGCAGGCTCTTCAGTGCCGGGCAGATACCCGAATCAGTGGTCGAAACCGAAGATGAACCTGTGCCGATGCCTGGGACGCTTTCGGCCCCCGTGCCCGTGACTCTTCTCAGTGGCTTTCTGGGATCGGGAAAGACGACAATGCTCAAGGTCAGTCGTCGTTCACTTTCTCTTTCCACGCAGTCAGTCATGAGAGACGGCTTTCAGGGTGTCCGGAACGGCGACAAAGCTGAACGTTGTTGATTTGCTTGAACCGTCTCGTGCGCATGTCTCAAAAAATTCACTCACGCACGTCCCTGCAGCACATGCTCGAGAACAAAGAAGGTCTGAAGATTGGAATGGTTGTCAACGACGTAGCGTCTGTGAACATCGACAGCCGGCTCATTCGGGAAGGGAAAGGAGACGGCTCATGGATGGGTCGGTCGGCTAGCTGGTGTTTGTGTGTGTTCTGTTTCGCCTTCCTACGACGTGTCTCCCGTTCAATTTGAAGTCCTGTCTCATATTGATCCTGTTGCGTATGGCGTTTTGCCGATCGGGCTTTCCGTCTCAGAATTCTGAAAACAACGAATCAAAATTTTCAGTGCAATGTTGGAAAGTCAGCTAGGAAAACCCATCGTTACGTTGCTTCCATGAAAAGCAGAGTCAGCTCTGCACTGGATCTATATTGAAGTCGCCCAAGAAGTTTCGAAAAGGTGTCAATGGGCCCATCTTCCGCTTTTGGTGCAAAAGAGAACAAGGCACCTGTCTGCGTGTCTACCATCTTTCACAGAAAAGTGCGCTCTGTTTGAAGGTTTTTCTTTTGGTTGCTTCTAAGCCCCCCCGTCCCCTCTGTCTCCGTGTGCGTGTGTGTTCCGTGCAGAAAACACAGTTGAACTCCAAAATGGTTGCGCCTGCTGCAGTGCGAGTGAGGACTTCATTCGCGCAGTCGCTGATGTCTGTCCAACCTTGTGGTCGCTCTTTCTTCTTCTTCGTCTTCCTCTTCTTGACACTTTGTTCCATCCATGCAGTCGCTGCCTCGAGTTGGTGAACAGTTTCGCTGTTTGGTCCCTCAAGTCTTTGTTTTTTCTCCCTTCTTTTTTTCCCCTCTCTTTTACAGTCAAGTTTCGAGACGAAGTAGAAAACGAGTGTCGTAGTTCTGTGTCGTTTTGCATTTCAGCGTCGTGATACTTGCTATTTTTCTTGCTTCGCGTGCTTTTCCTGCTTTGTTCTGCATGGAATTGCACACTGCAGCTCGTGCAAATGGGGGAGATCAGGGGGCAAAAATGGGATCACATCGTGGTGGAGGCAAGCGGAGTCGCAGAACCCAAGGTTCGGGGGGTACCTGTCGGAGTCTTCGCCTGTGTGGTTTTGTCTTCTTTCAGCTCCGCATTCATCTTCTCTTCCTTGCCAGCTGGCTGGTCGAGAATGTTTCTCGCTCGTCCCTCCCTGCGTCTCACTCGCAATAGTCGTTCTGCCCTGAGTGTCTACTCACAGGGAGAGAGATTGTGTTCGTCTGAGAGAGTGGCAGGGTGCGTTCGTTTGTGTTCAGAGATTCAGAGATGATCTAAAGCTGTCAGTCTGTTTGCATCCATCACGGAGGAGCATGGATGTGTGACATCTTGCCTGCCTGCCTTCCTGGACAGGCGCCGGTGACTTTTTGCGAGACAGGAATGTTAAGTAGGACGTTGCTTGGTGATCTCTAAGTTTTCCTCGACAGTTTGTGCAGTTTATGGACACTACTTTGTTTGGGTGTGGATGGATGGATGCAGGTGATTCGTGACTTGTTCCAGGAGTTGGAGGCGATGGCAGAAAGTCCTGGGGCACTGATCAATTTCGTAAGTCCCTCCCTCATGGTTTCTTTTCTCTTGCCTTATTTGTCCATCTGTTTGCCTGACTTGTTAAAAGTCTTCTATGCTTTCATTTCGTACCGTTTATTCTTTTTTTGCCCCTCCGCCCTCTGATTCTGTGGAAGGAAGCCGCGTGGAGGGGACACGGCGATCGCTTGCTTGTCTCTGCTTGCGCCCTTTCCTCCTCTTGGGTCGGAGGGTTAGTCAGTTGAGGTGTGAAAGAATCGGCCGTACGGGGGGAAAGCCAGCCAACCACTTGGTGGTCTTATTCAGTCCTCTGAGCATCTTCTGTTTTCCATTGGAACTTTGTTTTTGCTCTTCTGTCCCACAAACTCGAGAATTCAACTCATCTCAGTTCGATTGACTTCATTCATTCATTCATTCGTTATTTGTTCTCTCTCTCTCATCTCCCCTGCCCCCTGCATGAATGCAGGCCCGTTTAGACACGATGGTCACAGTCGTGGATGCCTCTGTGTTCCTGAAGGCGTACTTGAGCTCGGACGCCGCTATCGACTCACCGGAATTCGCCTTCGCCTCGGAGGAGGAGGTAGCCATGGGAGCACAGGATATCGCTGCCTACAGGCCCATTGTGGATCTTCTCGTTGAACAGGTCCGTCGGTTGGTCGGGAAGAAGAAAGGAAGAGATCATTCGCGCAGCCACATGTAAATGCCAAAACCCCCCACCCGACTAACGAGTAGGCACACAATCGCGTGCACGTACTGACGCAGAAAGGAAAGGCATCCGATCCCCCACACGGACATGCACATGCAGATACAACCACACACGTGCGCGTGTCGACTCACCCATCCATCTAGCTGCCTTGTTGCATGCAGATCGAGTGTGCCGACATCATTGTCGTCAACAAAAGAGACCTCATGAGGCCCGAACAAGTCAAAACTCTCTCTGAAATTCTGCGGACCCTCAACCCACACGCAAAGGTCAGTCAGTCAGTCAGTCTGTCAGTCGGTCTCTTTACCTGTCGTCAATGCACAAACAAGGTACATCCCCGTGAGACGAAAAGTGAGAAACAGTTTTGCGTGTTCCGTTAGGCATCTGGTGTTGGATCTGATGCGTCAGTCTGTCTTCAGCCGCCACACGTGAGGAGCGATCACTTTCCACCTCTCCCGTTCTGTTGGGAGCTCAGAAAAGAGCATAGAACTGTTGCTGTCCTTTTGTTTCTTCTTCTTCTTCTTCTTCTTCTTCTTCTTCTCCTCCTCCTCCTTCTCCTTCTCCTTCTCCTTCTCCTTCCCCTTCTTCTCCTTCTCCTCCTCCTTCTCCTTCTCCTTCTCCTTCCCCTCCTTCTCCTCCTTCTTCTCCTTCTCCTCCTTCTCCTCCTTCTCCTCCTTCTCCTCCTTCTCCTCCTTCTCCTCCTTCTCCTCCTTCTCCTTCTTCTCCTCCTTCTCCTCCTTCTTCTTCTCCTTCTTCTCCTTCTTCTCCTTCTTCTCCTTCTTCTCCTTCTTCTCCTTCTTCTCCTTCTTCTCCTCCTTCTTCTTCTTCTTCTTCTTCTTCTTCTTCTCCTCTCCGGCGCCCCCCCCTCTTAATTCCGTACAGCTTCTTTTCTCTTCTCTTCTCTTCTCTTTGCGTTCCCATCTAGACGGACGGCGCATGTCCGCTCTCTCTCTCTCTTTCTCTCTCTCTCTCTCTCTCTCTCTCTCTCTTTCTCTCTCTCTCTCTCTCTTTCTCTGTGCAAGAAAGAATAGGAAGGCGAACGGAAGTGAGGGAGTGGATTTGAATTTGAATCCCTTCACTGCATGAATGAATGAATGCAGCAACTGGTGACCTCCTTCGGCCAGGTCCCTCCGTCCACTCTCCTAGGAGCCATGGAGGGCCGAGGCATCAGTCAGTACAGCTCCTTGGAAGACCTCCAGGACTCCATACAATACTACAGATCCGTTTCGCCCAAAGCAGAGGAGAAGAAGAAGGACGATCACAAACATGAGCACCATCATGATGACCACTCTCACGGAGAAAAAGAAAAACACGCTCACGAGGACACACACAAAGACCACAAACACGAGCATGGAGAGCATGGACACAGTCACGAAGAACACGTTCATGAGCATGAGCACAAACACGAACATGAGCACGAGCACAGTCATGATCACAGTCACGACCACGACCACGACCATCAGAGCAGTGCAGAGTCCCGCTACGGCATCGTCCCATGGGTCTACGAGAGGAGGCGGCCTTTCCACCCCGGCCGCTTCTCTGCCGTCATGCAGCACCTCCCTACAGTGGAGCATTTGGCACTCGAAAGTCCGTTTTCCGTTTCCTCTTTCATTCATCTGCTCCTTGCTGCTGTTTCCAGCATTTGTCTTCTGTGATGATTTTCTAACTCTGGGGAGGGTCAGTCAAGCAGTGTCTAAAAAAAGGCTGTTGGTAAGGAAATCTTCTCAGCTGTTCATGAAAATCATGCTGGCAGTGTCTCCTCGATTCGCTTGTTTCGCTCCTGAGTCGTGTACTTGTTTTGTCTCTTTCTCAGGGCCTTTGTCTCTATCATGTGTTGACACTTGGCATAGATAGGAGAATTTCTTTCTCAAGCTTGGCGCATTTGATTCTCAAACAAGCAAGCAAGACCCGGTCTCTCTCTCTCTCGCTCTTTCGTTTTTCTTTTTTCCTTAACTTCTCTGCATGCAGAGCTTTTGACCTCCGATGGGCAGGGAGAAGTCTCCGCCTCGAGCTTGAAGGAAAAGGGAGCTTCACAAGTGAAAGGGGAGGGGGTTCGTGAGGCCCTGAGCGGTGTGGTGCGGTCGAAGGGTTTCATCTGGTTGGCATCCTCCGATACCCTGTCAGTGCGTGCGTGCGTCAGTGGAGCAGTGCGTGTGTGAGTGTGAGAGTGATTGGGAACGTGGGTGAATGAGTCGGTGCCGGTGAGAAGGCTGTCGGACCGATCCGATGCACTCCGCGCGAATGGCCCGGAAAGCGAAATAAACTTTGCACGGATGCGGCATGATTGCATGTCTCTCGATCCGGGGGTCTGTCTCAAATCACCTGAATGTACTTCTGTTAAGTGCCCTCTCATCTTCGCTTTTCGGGGCCCCAATGCATTCACGGGGGGTATCACGGGGCTGTCTCGGGTTTCAGCCCCGCCGCCAACTCTTTGTTCGTGCGATTTGAATTCACTCCTCCATGGTCAGATGTTGCTGGCTGCGGGCTCAAATGATGTGAAGTGCCCTCGCAGCTTCGGGTTATGGGCGAATGGCCTCCCTGCACCCACGTCCCCACAAGTCCTGCATGCATCGGTTCTCCGTGAGAAGAAAAAAGGGAAAGGGCAGACGCGCATGATACAAGGGAGCGGCCGCACACCCTACGCACGCATCGGAAGAGAGAACGAAAAAGAGACAGACGGGGAGAGGCAGAGAGAGAGGCAGAGAGAGAGACCCGTGTAGACTGTTGCAGCTGTGAAGCACCTGTGTGTGTGTGTGTGTGTGCAGGTGTTATCAGTGGTCTCATGCGGGGCGAACCTTTGAGATGCAACTCTTGGGTGAGTTAGTGTCTTCTTAGTCTCTATATATATGTGAGGGTAGGGGTGTACATACATGTGTAGGGCTTGTTTTTCCCGCCCCTTAAGGCTGCCTGCCATCCACCCATGCATGCCTGCATCCCTTGCAGCAGACTGACGGGAGGGGGTCGGAAAACAGAGGGGTGTGCTCCCGCATCTGAACGAGCGTCCCACATGGATGATGACGACTGACTGGCTGGACGAATGAATGAATGAATGAATGAATGAATGAATGAACAAATGAATGAATGAATGAATGAATGAATGAATGAATGAATGACCGACCGACCGACCGACCGACCGACCGACTGACTGACTGACTGACTGACTGACTGACCGACCGACCGACCGACCGACTGACCGACCGACCGACTGACTGACTGACTGACTGGATGGATGAATAAATGAATCAATGAATGAATAGACCAAGTCAATGCACTGCCAGCACATCAGCGCCCTCCCCTCAATGCAATGACTACAATGAGGCATTCATTGCGCCTGACTGACTGATTGACTGACTGATTGACTGACTGACTGACTGATGCATTGCTTGCAGGCTTGTGGTGGGACGTGAGGGACAGGGAGGACTGGCCTGAAGAGTTCGAAGTCAGCGCATGCGTGCGTCAGTGTGAGTGTTCCTTAATTCTTTCAGGGAGACGGTGGAACGATCGAGGAGAAAAGAGAAGAGAAGAGAAGGGAAGGGAAGGGACCGTTGGTGGATGATTTTTGTTTGTGCAGGCTTTTTCTTTCTTTCTTTCTTTCTTTCTTTTTTTCTTTCTTTCTGTGATTTCATTTGCTTTAATCCTGATTCTTCTCCCCTTCCGAATTCTGTTCTCTCTTTTCCAGTGAGCCAGGTTTTCTTTCTTTCTTTTCTTAATGCAAGAAGAAGCCCCGACTCCCTTTATGCACAACACTTTTCGTTGGCGTGATCGAACAAATGTGTTTTCTTTTATGCAGCTGTTTGTTTGTTTGTTTGTTTGTTTGTTTGGGAACTCGTTCGTGTGCTTGTCATGAGAATGCAAACAAGCACAAAAAGTTTGTACAGACAGAGTGAGCGCAAAGAGTTGCGAGACTTTGTGCTGTTCATGCATACACAAATAAATCTCTCTATGGCTGCAGGAGCAGATCTTACGAGATTTCGAGGGAGAATTCGGAGACAGACGGCAACAGCTTGTCTTCATCGGGACCTCTGTTGCAGACCCAAAACTTCGAAACGAGGTCAGGGGGCGAAAGAATTGCATGGATTACCGGGGGGGTGTGTGTGGGTGTGTGTTGCTCTGCCTCTCCTCTCTCGTTCACACACACGCACACACACACACCCACACACACAAAGTCACACACACACTCACACAAAGAGACAGAGAGAGAAAGAGAGACGAAGAGCGAGAGACAGAGAAACTGATAGACAGACTGGGAGACAGACAGACAGACAGACAGACGGACGGACAGGCAGAAACACCCTGCTTTCGTTCCATCGACTTCCTCCTCTTTCCTACACTGAGTGGTCGCCCTCTGTCTTCCTTGTCATAGCAGATGAAACGTATACTTCTGACTCTTCACAGATGAGACTGTATGGACGTGCAAAACATTGAAAAAATCTGAAGTCCCGGGACTTCCTGGATTTTCATCTCTCACGGGTTGCTTTTTTGTGCGCAGCTTGAAGACGCTTTGGACGCTGCTTTGCTGACAGACGCGGAATTGGAGGCCTACACGCAGGAGAGGGAAAAGGGAGGGCAGGGAGGAAAGGGGAAGGCAAAGCGAGGGAGGCCGCGGAAGTCTGACGGGTTCCAAAAGCTCTTTCCTATGCCAAGTCTCCTTGCAGAGTCAATTGACAGATATCAACTTGAAGCATGAGATGTACTCTAAACTATAGACTCTAAATCGATGGTCGATGTACATAATTGAAATCAAAATTTGAAAGTATCATGATGATATTCATGAAAAGTAACAAGACTTTTTTATTCTTGAGAATCGTAAAACAGTTACTAAAACTACTAAAACTTACATAATTTGGATGATTTACTCCTTGGTTTGATTGATTAATTAACTAGTTAATTAGTTAAATTTTAGTTTAAATCTATAGGTTTAAATTTTGTGTATTAACAAAAAACAAAGAACCTGATCTAGAACCTGATATGATCGATCCCGGTCTAAAATATGATGCAGTTTGAAATATTAATTTATTTCAAGAAAGAAAAGTTTTTTTGAGTCTTTATAGTATTGAATGTTCAAAGTCATATATTTGATAGAGGTTTGAAGACCTAGTTAAAGCTAGAGTTAAAGACTATATGTATACCTTAAGATAAGTTAGTAATGTCCTTCAACAGTCCTTGAACTACATAATAATTTGATTTCAGCTTCAACTCTGTTTTAAATCATGCAAACTGAATCAAATCAAATCAAACATGATCCTAGATATGATCACTATACCTCCTTGAACCTAATGTCCACTTAAAAAAAAAATATTAAGATCGTCCGCACCTGCAGTGCAGCCAATCAAGTCTATCTAAATTTGCGGCCTAGCAAATCTCATTCAAAGAATATAAAAAAAAATTGAAAAATAATAACGTATAAATAAATCGATATATTGCCTTTTAAATACTATTCATGCCTAGGTTTTGTACATATCATTATATATAATCATACAATATCAATATTACATCCTAGATTACATCATACATAGCTTGGTGCCAGTATACGGTCATATATAATATCTCTATTCATTCATCTTCTAAATCAGAATCAGCAAGATTGCTCAACCTGCAGATTTTATGGGCTTGCACCTGCGTTTGGCGAGCTCACACTCTGAGACCGCGCGCTTGACAAAGAGCAAGCCTCTTTTGTTGCTCTTATCTCTCTGCCTCTCTCTGCTAGGCCTCACTCTATTCCTCTCCAGCTGCTACCAGAAAATTTGAAGACGAAGAAGCTTAGACAGAGCCTGCAAGCGGAGAGGCAACTTGTTGTAATGAAGACATAAGAAAGGGGGAAGGTGCGGAGACTGTTTACAAAAATTTGTATTCAAAATTTATCTGCAGTGTCTCTCCTGAGTGGGGAGACCACTGCTGTCTCACATCTGTATACAAGTCAAACACAATTGCCGTTCCCACTTCCTAAACAGGATTTCTTCCCTCAGTGAGGGCGAGAGAGCGGGTACGAAGCTCATTTCTGGCCTTCTGCTTGCTCAGTGAAGACAGGCCGTTCCTAGAGGCCGTTCACTGAAATTGCTTTCTGTCTCTCTCGCCTTCTCTGCTTCACTGCGTTGGACTGCTGAGTACGTGCTACAAATTGATCTCCTCATGAGACCATATGGGAGTGAAGTTCGAAATTGAAGAACAAAGATGCAGGCTTGAATGCCCTCCCTCCCACTTTCTGATTAAATTTTACGATGCACCCTCCCCGAAACTCAACAGCACAACCAAAGTGGCTCAGACGGAATTTAGAAATTGGGATTGATACATACGCACACCTTCTTTTTGTGTCTATCTCGGGTGTACTGAATACAGTCCTTTCCCAAAAAAAACTGTAGGGCCTCAGCAACAGTCATGTCTACTGTATAGCAAGCCCTCACAAAAATGGCAAGAAAGTACTGCTGGGTAACCAGGAAGGCTGTCTTCTTTCCGATGCATATCACAAATCTGAGATGCTTCTACATACTCGGCTAATTGGTCTCAGACCCACACATACAAAGATATCGCAACCGGACAAACACACCAAAACACCTAAGACGACATTGAATGACCTTCTCTCTGAAAAGAATGCCATCCCACTTTCGTTTCTCCCCTCTCTCCTCCATGGTCGGCTCCATCGGCTGCGCTACTTCAGACGGGAAAGTCCGTCTCTTGACCTTCAACAGCTGATTCTCCACCCTGACGTAGTTACACGGCTCGTCTGGGGCTGCAGGGTACAGCCAGCCGTAGTGTTGCCCCCTGTGAAGGAGCATCAAGACCTCAGCATCGTCTGCAACCCCCTCTGCTCGATGCTCTGTATACCCGTACTCACTAGCTTGAATGTGAGCTACAAGAAAAGAGACACAATTCGTAAATGAAAAAACATTGAAAACGAGAAAGATACACATTGTGGTAACACATCGTGTAGGAAGGAAACGTTAAGACGGAAGCAGAGTGGGATCATTACGACTTCTGAATATCACAGTTTGTTTGTGAGGTGGCATGTAGAGATATGTACAGCTGAGAGGTTAGATAAGAGGTCTGAGAGGTCGGATAAGAGGTTGGAATTGAGAGAAATGGCATGAGAGAGGCAAGATAAAAAAAGTGAAATGCAAGTGAAGAGATGAGATATGAGCAAACAAGGTCACCGAGAGAGTAGCCTGTGTGTCTGTCTGTTTGTCTGTCTGCCTACCTGCCTGCTTGGCAGTGCCTGCCTGGCAGTGCCTATGTCTGCATGTTTGTATGTCTCTCTGCCTTTCTGCTATTCTGCCAGTGTCATTCTCTCATTTTATGAGTCTGCCTATTCTGCCGTTTAGCATATCTGCCTGCCTGCTTACCTGCCTGCCTCATGTTGTCTAAACCTTCAGAATGACTGCTTGCGCTGACCCCGCTTGGGGTCTTATGTATGACCTTCCCCAGGCGGTCCGTAAGGACCGCCTGCGGCACCCTAGGCAGTCAGAGGGTCTTTCTGCATTCTCTCTATAGTGTGAAAAACGTTGAAAAAAGTTTAAAAATGCCTTTATTCTACGATTTAGTATCTGAACGCAACTTTAAAGATTTATTTACAATGCTTCAAATTAAATTAATAAATCAAAATTTTTATATAATTCTAGATATTATTTTATAGAAAAGAATTAAATCAAATTTTCTAAATAATTTTCTAGAGTAAATTTCCACTCTGCGATAAGTTTATAAGCAATGCAAAGTTGCATGTGTCACTTTTTGTTTACTTGGATTGGCACCTCTCAGACAAGCTTGAAATCTTCTGCCTTATCATGGTCACCGTGGTGAAGGACACAGGCATCGATTGCCTGTCTGAATGTTTTGCGGCGGTTCTCTTCAGCTACGGCCTGTTCTTCTGTTAATATGTCCTCCATGTGAAACACCTCTCTCCGTTCCTCTACCTCTTCCCTCTCAGATTCTTCTTCTACCACATTTGCTGCGGCCTGCACGTATAGATCGTGCATCCGGTCGGACCTTTGATGCGCGGCATGCATATATAGATCGCGAGGTCGCGTCGGCACGTCCCTTGCGTAAACCCGGTCAGGCACGTGCACCGTGGTTCATGATGATAAGGTTGGTGCCGAAGTTCGCCCCAGGCAACTTTCAACAACTGCCCGGGGCGCAGCTCTATATAAACTTAGGCAAAACTACCTGGGGTCACCCCAGGCAGGTTTGGACAGCATGGCCTGCCTGCATACCCACCTGTCTGCGCCGGGTGACAGCTGGGGCATAAGAGCAATGAGTTGATAGCTGTGGGCAGAAAAAAGCGAGAACCAAACATGAGAGAGAATACAGTGGGAAGAGGCCATGCATTGAAATCAGAGCACTGAACTGAGAAGACTGAGATTTAATGAGACTCGATGCTAGACTCGATGTGAGAGCTGACATGAGCGCGCCGAAAGGCTCGGCGAAGAGGCAACTTAGATGACAATGGGAGAGATGTGGCGTACAAAGGTGCAATGAGAACAGTGAAACGAAATAGGCAGAGCAGTGGATTGTCATGCGAAAGCACGCAGTGAAACCGATTATTATGGGATCGAGCGGTGATAAGATGAATAGAGATTGATACATACACGTTGAGTGAATGCACGATCGAATGCGAGAACATATCGATCACTAAATGCATCTATACCAACGTCACCAATTAGGATTGATCATAGTGCAAGCAGTGCTAGAAGCAGTGTTGCTAGCAGTGTTGTCAATACTTACTGCTACAGTGCTACTTTTCGTGTCAGTACGGTGTCACCGTGTCACTCATTGCCCCAACAATCAGCGTCTTCATCAATGTATCATGTTAAAATCATGCGGAAATCTAGGCGGAAATTAACAAGATAGGCTTTCCGTGCAAGGAGGGTTTCCATTCTGACCCTGACGGTGTGGCTCGGTTAGTTGATGATCTCTTCCACCCCCTCATCCTGGCTTCCTTCTCTCTTGTCATAAACTGCAGACACAGAAGAGATGAGAGGCAGAGAGGGGGGGAGAAAAATAGAGAGAGAATGGACGACGTCAACACACGTACGGCAACAAGCTTGACAGTACCGCCCTCGACAACTGACAGAAAAAAAAAGTATACTCCATCGCTTGAATAATCTAAAGGAACCCTGCACTATCGCAAGAAGAATCAAAAGCAAAAACAGCCGACAGCTGCTGGGAAAAAAGGAGGTGGTCAACAGCGTCGGAGCGGCTGGAAGAGCAACAAGTCCAAGAGCACCATGGGAAGAAAAGCTCCTTGAAAGGATGCAGAGTATGCGAGGGCCCCGGCATCTGTGAAAACACGGGGGCCCATTCGATGAACGGATCTAAGTGTGTAAGAACGTCTGTCTAAAAATGTGCACGCACATGTCGAGCAAAAGAAGAATGCTGCGTCAAAGAGAGAGAAGAGGCAATGAAGAAGAGAGATTTAGCAAAAAGACCATAGTGACCGTTGTAGGCAAGGAGCTTGTCAATCAGGTCTGCGTGCGTCAGAATCATTCGACGACAGCAGTATCGTTTGAGGCCAAGACGTCCCAGCGCCTGTCTGCACACCGAAAGCAGGAAGCGAGACAAAGGAAGAAAAGCTGAAGGGACGCTTCCCTTTTAGAGGGTCTCCCTCTTTCTCGCTCTCTCTACTTCGATCGTTCTCTCTTTCTCTCGTTCTGTCTTGCTGTCTTTCTCTCTTGCTCTCTCTCCTTTTCCTTCTCTCTTTCTCTGTTGCCCCCTCTCTCTCTCTCCCTCTCCCCCTCTCTCCTTCCCTCCCTCCCTCCCTCTCCCTCTCCCTTTATCTCTTTTGCTCTCTCGCTTGCTCTCTTGCTCTATCTCTCTCTCTCTGTGTATGTGTGTCTGCCCGTATGTCTAGGTGTGTGAGGGTCTTTTTGATTTTGAAAAGCAGCCAGATGCAGAAACCCATGTCGAACGTGTCTGAGAGACTGCAGGTGTGTGAGCGGGGTCAGAGACAGGCCGACAAAGTGTCCAGGTCTCTTTGTCTCTGTCTGTCTGTCTGTCCGTCCGTCCGTCTGTCTGTCTGTCTGTCTCTCTCTCTCTCTCTGTGAGTGTGTGTGTGCGTGTGTGGGTGTGTGTGTGAGAGAGAGATTGTATGTGTGACTTGCACTTTTCAAATTTTACACTTTTGCCTGTCTCCCCCTCAATCTTCCCTCGCCGCCATTGAACAAGAGTCCCTTCGTTCAACGGAGTCACTCGCACTAAGAAAGAAAGAGAAGCGATGATTACTCAGCAAGGCGCAAGATGAAACCACGGCCCAGCCCCCCTCTTACCCTTCGGGCACCTCATTCTCCAGCAGCTGCAACCACTCGTCCCACAAATGACCGATCACCTTGCCGCAGGTGAAGCACCTTACTGGCACGATCATCCTCCCTCCCTGATTCTTTCAATATTTAAACAAACCACTGGAACGAACGTCAGATGGATCGAGGTGTCTGAACGGATGAAACGTCAGACGACCTGATTGGCGCAGCCGACCAAATAATTGAAGTGCAAAGATTGAACGTCTGTTTCACAAACCTCAACACGCGCGCACTACACCGATCATATGCTAACTTTTGCTCGACAAATCATCCACACAAAGAGTGATCGGATTATTCGGCCTTCTGATCAGAAACCACTGTGCCGGACCAGGCAACAGAAATCCGATGGTCAAGCCTAAAAGCGTAGGTGGACCGATTCGCCTCTGCGTCAATCTAAAGGAGGTCGAATGACGAAGCTGAACCCCCGCGGAACAATGCACCCCTCAGTTCTCTTTACCAAGAACGCATACACAGGCAGCCATCAGGCAGCCAAACTCTCCCGACCTCACGTACCACCAAGGCGCTCTAAGGCCCTCGAGATTCGATCCTCTCAAGGCTTGGATTCAAGGAGACGGCGGCGCCGCGCGGCCGGCGCCGCCACAATTAAGTACGAAACTTTGCTTTCGGGGGCCAAATCCTTCTTCAAGAAAGAGACAAGCAATTAATTGAGAAGATTCAGGCGAGTTGCTCAAGGAAGGAGAAACAGGCAACCATATACCCCACAGAGCCATTCGCCGCACTCTTGATTCGATCCACTGGCGCAGGAAGTTCTGTTTCTCTCCTGCCTGAAAATCCACTGGAGAACGATCGGCATCAATTGTGTCATCTCTTTGTTCGGTTTGATGGCGCTGGTCACATGATTTACTGTTGCTGGAAGCATCAGTCTACTGTTTAGAGAAAGACTAGACGAAAAGTCTCACTGCTTTGGAGCTGGTACCTCTGTCCTTCTCAAATGGGTTCTTGCTTCAGCAAGAACAATTCATCGCCGAGGCATGGAGGGGGGGGAGATGGGGATTCACCGAAAGTGGCGCCGAATAGGCGCAGACTG
>JAHBMJ010004200.1:0-5000 GCA_018398765.1 Chromera velia | reverse complement strand
AAAGGGGGCGAGTTGATTGGCTTTGCGTATTTCCTCTCTTTCTTCCCATTTGAGAGGATGAAACGCGAACAAAATCCCGTTTTCAACCAGTCTGTCTGTCGCCCAGTCAGTCAGTCACTCACTCGCGGCTTCTTGCCTCCTTTTTCTCCGCGCCTACCGTTCTGTCATCAGGCAGGTGACAGGGCACAGACGGACGACGAAAAAGACTGCGAAAAAAAGAAGCGGCTTGCGGAGACCCACAGAAAAGGAGTGGGAGGTGGTGGCAAGAGGAAAGAAAACCACTGGCAAAACAACAGCGAAGAAAAGGAATGAACGGGAAAGAAAGGCGCCTGTTCCATTTGAGTGGAGGTTCAACTCCTGTTCTTTCGTCTTTTCGGATAGCAGCCTGAGATGAGATGGGACAGGTTCTCTGTGATCTATCTGTCTGTCTATCTTTTGTCCGTATGGAACGGCCATCCGTTGGGTCGGTCGGGTACTGAGAGAGACCGCGACTGGACGAGACTCTGTCTGTCTGTCTGACAAAGGGAAAGAAAATACGATATAGTCTGTCTGTCTGTTTCTCTATGAATGTGGCGACTGGATAGACACACAATCGGGGGTATGTGGCTCTTCCTGTGTTGCTTCTATTCCTGCAGGCGGTCAGGTGCGTCGACTGGACGGTGACATTCCTTTCCGTGTCTTCGTCAGAGGGAGGATGTATCCAGGCCTCGCGATGTCGAGGTGAGGCGATGTTGGGGGGGAGTTGTTTCGGTTTTTTCTGTGGTTGGGTCTCTCTCTCTCTCTCTCTCTCTCTCTCTCTGTGTGTGTGTGTGTGTGTGTGTGTGTGGTGTCCGTCCACGTAAGTGGGGGCGTGTGTCTGCAGGTTACTCGATCAGCATCATCCGATAGTGGGCTCGCTGTGTGTCTGTCTGTATGTCTGAGGGGCCATCAACGTCTCCCTCCCCCGTTTGTGTACCTGCCTGCCTGGGTCTTCTCTTTTGGTGGGGCGCTCTCGCGTGCGCGCCTGCTTTCTGTACAAGGATCGACTGTTGTATATATGTATACATATACATGTGTGTGTGTGTGTGTGTGTGTGTGTGTGTGCAGAGCTCTGGGGGATTCTGTTGGGCACTCTGCCGGCGTCATCGCAGAGCCTGACGTTCAGGGTCGGTCCGTCAGCCAGTCTCTCTCCGTGTCCCTTATTGCGGAGAATTTGTTTGGAAACCTTACCTGAACAAGAGAATGGCTTCTTTGCTAGTCCCAAGAATGCCTCTCGAGTCGTGAAAGAAGTGAAGTGCATTCCATCAGCAACAGCTCATATGCCTTGGTAGATGGTCCTGTGATTTGCATGTGTTTCTCCGACAGTTCTGTTTGCGTCCGTGCACCTTGTCTCGTTTGTTTGTTTGTTTGTTTGTTTGTTTGTTTTTGTTGTGTCTATTCAGAATACGACTTGGTGGAAGGTCGCGACCTGTTCATAGTGATCTGCTCAGACGGCGTGTGGGAGTTCATCAGCTCTCAGGTGGGTGGGTGGTGGGTACTTGGACTTGGTATGTTCTTTTGTGTCTCATCTGGGCTGGTGTTTGGTTTGCATTGAGATGAAAGGGAGGTCTTCTTCTTTTTTTTTTCTGTCATGGAGTTTATTTGGAGGTCCTTCCCTTCTCAGTGTGCGGGAGTGCATGAGTGGGTATTTTGTCTTTCTCTGCAGAACTGCATTTTTTCAGTCCTTTGTCGTGTGCAAAAGCAAGCATGTCGTCTGTTGAAGGCTGTTAGACAGGTTCCTGGTCCTTTCTTCTGCGTTTCGTGTGCGTGTGTGCATGCGCGCGCGTGTGCGTGTGTGTGTGTGTGTGTGTGTGTGTGTGTGCAGGAAGCCGTGGATCTTGTCCACAGCCGGACGATAGAGGAGGTGCAGGACGCTGCTGATGCACTGGCCTCTGACTCCTGGAGACGGTGGATCGAGGAGGAACACAACGTCGTGGACGATATCACTGTGCAGGTAGGGAGGGAGAGAGGGAGGAAGGATTTGGTTTTTCGATGTTGGGCTGGTGGGACTGTGCTGCAGAGTGTGAGATCGATAATTGGTTTTGTATGGGTAAGACCAGTTTGTTGGTCTGGCTTGCCATTCCTCTCGTTCTTGTAAGTAATTACGGACAGACGGCGCAGCAGTGGCGGAGCTTTTTTTATGCGTCTAGCGTGACTCTTTCTTTTGTTCTTTTGCTTTGATGTTCCGCAGACCCCTCCACACCTCTGTCTGCTGTGGGTCTGGATTTCTTTCTTTCATTGTGTTTTTTTTGCGTCCGTCTACCCTTACCTCTTTGTGCGGGTGTTTGTCTGTCTGAGTAAGAGAAAGAAAACAATTTTGGTGCGTCATGTGTGACGGTTTTTGTTTGTGCCCCTCCGCTGACTTTGGGCTGAATGCCTGTGGCTTCTTACCTGTGCCTGCCTGGCCGCCTGCAGATTATTCACTTGTTTCCTCCGAAATTGCAAAAGTTTGCAACGCCAAAGCATCGAGGGCGGAGTGAGGACATGAGTGCCTCCGCGCTCAATGGAGGAAAGAGTGAGGGGGACGGGGGGGGCGGAGGGGGAGGGGGGGGGTCGGGTCCCCTGGACGTCTCTGGCGGGGGAGAGGCCCAGTAGTGCCTTCTTTCGGTGCGCGTCTCCGCCATTGCACGTCATACCGCAGGGAATGCATGCATGGGTGCATGTACGCGTCTTTGTTTGTCAATTGCGGTGTCGATATAGGGGTGATGGATGAGGTGCACGCTTGGATGGATGTGCTTCTTCACGTCACGCCTGCATGCCTGTTGAAGCTGCTGTGCATGGGCCAATCAGTCGCTCAAGAGCAGAAAGAAAGAAAAAGACATGGGAGGAAGCGGATCGATCGACCCGTTTCGAATGTATTGTAAATGGAAAATCATGCACACGACAAGAGGATTGTTTGGCAAACTTTCAAGTGAGTTGAGGTTGATCGTACTGGCGTCAAGAGGGGCGAAAGGAAAAAAACGGTTTTTCGTCGTGCCCTGCCTGTTGGTTGTTTGGGGCAGGTAGGAAGGAAGCGGTGCATGGGGGGACTGGAGACAGGGGGGGGAAGTGGGAGATGACTGACTGGATAGGTCTCCAGTTTCCTCCTCCAGAAGTTGAAATGTCGAAAGAAGTTTATTTGCTTCTGTACCGACTTGGCTCCCTGCCTTTCGATAGCTAGGGCCTGGAGGGAACTTGGGGGGGGTTCGTTTCTGTGTTGGGGACTTCGAGCCCCATCCGCTGAAGGAAATTTTAATGTGAATGTTGGAAGAGGTGGGAAGACTCCGGAAGAGTCGAGCTACGAGTTGAGACGGGGACTTAACGATTGGATGGACGGCTCTGGAGATGGGCATGCGGGCTAGCGGAAAGGGGTCCAAAAGGATGCCACTGGACTCGGAGTTAGACTCCAAACTTTGAGTCTAAAGGGACTTTGTAACCTATTAGTTTGTAACTCTGTTACTTGTACGACTACTAAATTGTACAAAGTCTCGGCACTCTAGCTATAGTAGTGCAAGTATACGATAGAAGCTGCCGAAATAAGTGTAGATCGCTATAGATCGCTGCATTGATTTAGGTGGAATTATATTTATATACTAAAACTATAGACATTGATTTATTCTAAGATTTATTGACATGAAACTAAGTATTAGGGATAGCTATCGTATCGGTATCGAATCGGTATCATATCAGAAATTAAGGTTCAAAAAAAAGGGGGTATCGTCAATAATTTCGATACTGACATAAAATTTTTAGCGTACGAGGCTAAAACCTAGTGCAAACGGTATCATTCGTAAAACTCACATTAAACTGTAAACTTTTTATAAAAATCTCATATTTTTAAAGAGTCAACTTTACTTAGAAAATAGGCTCCAAAACTTTTAGAAGGCCAAACTATAAGGGGGGCTTCGCTCCCCTAACTCCCTCCTTAAAAAGAGTCAACCGTAATGTTTTCTTAGGTTGTCTGACCTTTCTTTCTTCCTATTGGCGTCCATTCATACATTTTTAGTGCTTGGTGCGCCGTGTTGACTGCGTTTTGTATCCGGTACCGACTGTGCGCTAATTTTTCTCGTTCGGTTTGGCGGCTCCCTTTTTTTCTTCCTGCGCATGCATTTACTGCGATCAGTGCTATGTTTCTGACACTGTTTCGTGTAGCCTAACTGGATCTATGCGTACGCACGTGAATTAATTTTGGCGTCAAGTGTTGCTTCACATATCCAAGTTGTAATCAGCCACTTATAGAGAAGCGGCGGCGGGCGTGCAGTGGTCGGCCCGACTCGGCCGGTCCCGAGCCGCGGCGTTGCTTATCGGGGCAGCGCGGCTGGAGGATGACGGAGAGCATGCATGTATTGATCCATACGGAGAGCATGCATGTATTGATCCATGTTGTGAAGTTGATTCGCGTAATACTTCGAGTGATTTGATAAAGCAACTCTCAATAGATGAGAGCAGAAGCCGGACAGAAGTCGTGCAGTATTATTCCTGTATAGAGAACCATAAGATTAACTGGACTGTCCTTAACTGGACTCTCTAGTTCATTACATGGTAGCAGTTGGTTCTTTCCTCCTTCTCCTCCTCAGGGTCTGTTGGTCTCCATCAGAGCGTCTCTTTCCCTCTCTGATGCCAACTTCGGACGAAGACCAACCTCGTGGGGCTGACGGTCGTTTCATCTCGAAAGACTCGTCTGATCAAAGCCCTAGCCCCTCTGACTTGGATCTTCTTACCGCCAATGTCACCAAATTGGCGCAAATATTTCTTTCTCAGTCGGCTTCTGTTCCGTCTCCGACTCCCACCCCCACCACTGACACGGGGAAATTCGCTCCATGGAAGTGCGAGCTCCCCTACAAGGACACGCACGGAGGTCGAGTCGCGATTGTCAAGGCGTTTGAAGACCACTGCAAATTGCAGCCTGCCAGTGCGCCGTCTGACATCCGTGCAGCAGCCTTCCGCCAGGGTTTGCAGAAATACCCTGAGCTCTATGATCTCGTCTCGGATCTCTCGCCTCC
>JAHBMJ010004196.1:18584-83962 GCA_018398765.1 Chromera velia | reverse complement strand
CCCCCCCCTCTCTCTCGCCCCCCCCCCTTTCTCTCTCCCTCCACACGCACACACGCACACGCACGCGCGCGCATCCACACACAGAGAGACAGACAGACACACCACGACCACCGATTGACCGAGTCTGCCTGCGACCACGGGGTTCAGGTGGAGGGGCAGAGGCTCAAACTGTTTTTTCAACAGCTCGTGCCAGTCCACGCCCGCAAAGAAGGCGTGAGACCTGCAGGAAGGGGAGGAGGGGTTCACAAGATTGAATGAATAAGCAGCCAGAGAAGGAATTGAAGGAAGACGAGAAGACACATTTATACGCAGACACCTGAGCACACACAAAAAAGACACAGAAATTGAGCAAATGGAGAAAAAAGCAACACACAGCAGAACCGCTTTCTCTGAAACCTCCCACGAGAAGAGACTCGATGCCTTGATTGTCTCTCCCGTTCTCTCATGCGAGCAACACGGCTTCCACTACCATGTCGCTGAGATAATATGCAGACCTTCCTACATGAATAGACTACACACCAAATTCCGTTCTTTCCCTGTCTCTCTGACCTGATTTCCCTGGGATTCTGGAACCCGATTCTCCTTGTGGGGTCTCTGTCCATGAGCATTCGGACCAGAGAGGCGGCCTCCCGGGAGACGTGGGAGGGGATCTTCAGAGTGCCCCCCTCAATGTTGCGAAATAAAACCTCACGCTCAGAGTGGTAGAAGGGGGGGATGCCCGTGAGCATCTCATACAAAAGAACTCCGAGGCCATACAAATCCACAGCAGCCCCGTGACCCTGCAGGAAACAAGGAAGGAAAGAAGGAAGGAAGGAAGCAGGGAACAGAAAACGCAGACAGACGAGTAAAATAAGAATGGATGAGAGGGACTGAACGAATGAATGGCCCCATGCTTCTTAGAGAGGAAGGAAACAACGCTTTCGTCGTCCCGTGTCTCGGTGATTCTTGCAAGGACGCTGCCCATTTATCTGTCACAGTCCCTTACCGGCCAGAGGCGAACCATCAAATGGGATGAGAGGGGTTCAGCGCCACACACACCCGATCCAAACCTATCCCGCTCCCGCCTATGGAACTCCCCCTGCGGACCTTTCGCTTTAACATTTCCGGAGCAAGATAGGCGACAGAGCCGCAAAAGGAGGACGCGTCTTCCCTCTCGACACCCTCCTTCGAGAGACCTGCAGGAGAGAAGAAATTAAGAGGATTCATGGAAGCTACGTTGGATGGAAGGAAAACAGTGGCGCATGGGTAGGCATCACGAAGAACCTGGAGTGGAATCAGGGCGATCCCTCAGAAAGACGGATGAGCCGAAGTACACGGTAGGCAGAAGCAAAAACCACAATGGCTACATATACACGGCGACCAGAAGGACTTTTCTGTCGTCAGAAAGTCCAGCCTCGGCTATGGGCGGTCGGTCGGATGGCAAGCAGCCGCCCTTGCCGACACAGCAGCAAAAGCAATTAAAAGAGAAACAAAGAAAGAAAGAAAGAAAGAAACCCACCCACCCACCCACCCACCAAAATCAGTCAGGAGCGCATGTCCTTTCGAGTCGATCACGATGTTGTCTGGCTTCAGGTCTCTGTACACGACGTTGCGCTCGTGCAGGTGCTCCAGAGCTGCTCACGCACACACACGCAGATCATATGAATCAAAAGAAAAAACCAGAGACGGCAGGGTCGGACGGACACAGAGCAGCAAGACTCAGATCACGTCTTTTCATCCCCCACTCATTTCTGTGCCGTCGACGCAGCACGCGTCAAACGAAAAAAATGCTCAAAGTCATGCCGTCTCTCTCACTGCCTCATCCTACTTGATTGCCCCAATCAATTCTGTGCAGGGTGGGTCACTGACCAAGAAGCACCTCCGCCAGGTATACGCGTGCAATGGACTCCTTCAACCGTTTGCATCGTGCAATCAACTGCTGGAGGTTGCCCCCCGGACAGAATTGAAGGACCAGAACGAGAAACTCCTGCAGTCAGGCAGGCAGGCAGGCAGGCAGCAATCGTGTGGACAGAGAGGGAAAGGAAAGGGACAGACAGCACGGAGGGCAGAAAGAAAGAAGGGAAGGCCGTCGGGTCACACGGGATCCGCAGGTGAATGCATCTTGCAAGTGGTGGGGGGGGTCAGTGCTGCAGAAAGAAAAGAAGACGCACAGAGCAGAGATGAAAGCAAAACACAGACACAGAGGCGCGCACACAGAGGAGAGGCGGGGGGGAGAAACAGCAAGACAAGACAAACGATAAGAAGTCGGCAGACCGACCGACCGGAGTTTGGAATGCCCAGTGGAGGCGCACGATGAAGGGATGCTTGACGTATGACAGGACGTTGCGCTCCGTCATAGCATATCTCACAAGGTTGCGGCCTGCATCGCCCCCAGAAGGCACCATTGTGTGAGCTGGCAGAACGTTCAGAGAGTTTCTTCCGTTTGCTCACCCTTCTTGTTCTGTGCTATACTTCTCCCTCTCTTTTTGCTGGGAGCTTATATGGACGGGCCTCTTTTGCCTGAAAATGCCTCTTGAACTTGTCTTTTCATGTTCTCCACTTTCAATTTTGCCTCCGAGAATCTCCATTCAGCCCTTCAAAACCTAGTGACTCACTTAAAGAATCAGAGCCGCCTCAACAAACTCACTCTCCCTCCGGTCATCTCTCACAGATACTCTATCACGATGTGTTGTCGTTGTTGCGAGATGATTGACTTTCCGCTGTTCAGACACATGAGTTCAAAAACGGAACTTACCAACGATTCGGTCCTTGCGCAAAATTTTCATTGCGAAGACTTCCCCGGTCGTCTTCAGTTCAACCTTGTAGACCTCACCGAAGCTTCCCTTCCCCAAAAGCGCACGCACCTGCAAGCAAAAAGTAGAAGAATGAATAAGAAGAACAAAAGAGAACCTCTCCTCGCAAAAAGGGACTGAAACGAAGAGAAAGAACGAAGTAACAAAATCCGAAAGATCAACCAAATAGTCATCAGCCAGGCATAAGAAAAAAAGAAACACTCCCGCTTCAATGCAAACGATTTCTTGCCTTCCTGCATCCATTACCCCTCCTTTCCGGCAGAAAACAACGGATCAACGTGCCACTCAAGTCATCACCACGCTCACCACCAACCCAACAAGGCACTACCTAACCAACCGACCAAGAAGGAAGAGGGCCCCACAGATTCCGCGCTGCTCGACCGGTCACCCTCCTCTCGCTGCCGCATTCGCACAAGAGGCTTTCTCACTCCAACTCCACTCAATCCCACTGCTGCAGCCGCACTACTCCCTGCCCTTTCCTGCTCTCCCCTACTGCTCCGCCGACTTCGGTTCTCTCCTGCATGTGCGGCGGCGGACCCACTTCTCAAGTGGGTCGCTCGCTTTCGTCGAACTCTTGCGCGCCGCCCCTCAAAGTCCTCCTCCGGTTCCAGTTCTCGTTCTCTCTCACGGTCACTCTGGGCCTGAGCCCCACCCGAGGAAGTTACTGTCTCGCGGCGCCTACTCCAGAGACCAAATCCACACTGGCCTTCACGCAAACTCCCCCCCGCACTGCCGATGCTCGCAGCAGACCGTCGAACACCCCGCGGGAGGGAATAAGGAGGAGACGCCTCACCTTCCCCATCCCCTGCCACTGCAGCTGCCAGCGCATCTGCGTCATGCGGACCCGCATCCGGGTGCTGACCTGCAGCCCCGCCAGCCAGGAGCATTGTGGAGGACCGAGCTGATGCCGACCCTGCCTGCTGCTGCTGGGCTGCTGCGTGATGGGGTCTTTGCATTGTGGAGAAGAGCAGTTTCTTGACCACGTCGGTGCGTGCGTTGTGGAGGAGCACTGAGTGGAAGGGCGTGCGGCTGCATACAGGCAGGCAGGAAGGCGTAGAGGCAAGGAACAGGGAGGGGGGGGGAGAGAGACACATGCAGTCATGAGGACGCGCTACACACACTTTGCTCGTACACATGTTTGTCATAGTTGAGAAAGAAACAAAACGAACCGCGGGGAGAGAACGGAGCATAGTGGAGACCGGCACGAAGGCACACAGTCACACTGGTGGAAAGGGCTCCGGTCAACAGAATTGATGTTCGAATCCTATACTGTGTAACAGAAGCCGTAGGTTCTTTCCAAACACACCATGAAACCCTAGACAGAGAAAGTACAGAACAACAAAGGGTCAACCCCGAGGGCAACGGAAGGCGTTTGGTCAGTTGACTCAAACTGAATTCACTTTTTTCCCAAATTTACCCTCACTCACTCACTCACCTGTACTTCTCCTCGCCGCCGTCTTTTTCATTCCCCTTTTGCTTCTCGGCATGATCTCGCATCACCCCGCTGCAACCAGTCAACCAACAAAACAAGCAGGTATCGGCAAAGGGGTAAGGTGACATCAAAACTAGACCAGAGAGAAAGGGAGACGACGCGAAAGAAAGAAAGAAAGAAAGAAAGAAAGAAAGAAAGAAAAAAAGGAAGCGAGAAAGAAAGGGAGAGACGGAGGAACCAACCCACCGAATGATTTCCCTTGTTTTGAAGTCCAAAGGCAGGTCAGCTGCGCACATCCCAAGGTTATTTCTAATGAACGGATCTGCACCCCTGTCAAGGAGGAGCTTCACGACCCCCCTGTGTCCCTTCGATCCTGCCTCATGGAGAGCAGACGCCCCCACAGAATCCAAAAGATTGATCTCTGCACCGAACTCAAGAAGGACCGCCACGACCCCTTCATGGCCTCTGCACGCACCCACGCACGCACGCGGAAGGAAGAAAGGAAGAACCACATCGCTCGTTCAAAAACAATCGGGCGCTCACAGACGCGCGCGCGAAAACACCCACGGAGAGAGAGACAACGAGAGAGAGGGAGAGCAGGAGAGCGAGAGATGGTGCGAGCGCGCGCGCACAGACACACGCATACACAGCGGGGGCAAGCGGGGGGGGGGGAAACAGGAAATGGAACACGAAAGTGATGTAAATTCTCTTTTCCGACTGGAAGCGAAGGCCCCCCCCTGATCTGTCTGACCCTCACTCGCTCACACACGCACGCAGGCACTGACCCACACACTGACTGTTCGCTTGCAAGGTGGAGTGCTGAACGCCCCAGCTCCGTCACGGCGTCTACAGCGGCGCCTCTCTCGCACAGCAGCCGCACGCACGGGGCATGGCCCGCGTTTGCCGCCAGGTGAAGAGCAGTCCACTGGTGTATTGCCTTGGAGTGGATTGCCGCCTGCCGGTCTGCTTCTGGGAGGGCATCAAGAAGAGTCGAGAGCATCGGCTCGTCCCCCCCCTCTGCGGCGTCCCAAATCCGTTCGTGCCTGAACGAACGAATGGACAGACACACAATCATCACACAGGACACACATAGAGAGAACACGACGAGCACAAAGGCAAAAGACAGATGCATGCAGAAATGCAGAAAGGAAGAAACAAGCAGGAGAGCGGCCTCGAAGAATTGTTCTCACTTTGCGCACTCCCATGCATACGTGCCTCTCCACTCCGTTGTCTGTTTCCGAGTGGAGGCATTGATGACAGTGATACAGGTGCAATGTGTCTGATGGAGGGGAACACTGTACACCAACGAACAGATGTGATTTCAATCTATCCCCCACACCCAGCCACCCACGCACCCACAAAAAAACAAACTTACAGTTTCCGCTTCTCCTTCCAGTAGGATTCCCAAGCCCTCGAGCTTCTCTTTCCCTTGCCCGCCGCCGACCCTCCAGCAGGAGCAGACGAAAGCTCGGAAGGGTCCACAACTTTCAGGGGCCTTGCGGGGAAGGTCGGGAGTGCGCCATCAGCACTGCCCCTCGCAGGAAACCCCCCACTCCGTCCTCTGCTTGATGAACAAGGGGAAGGCGATGTGGGAGACAGACTAACCTGCTGTTGTTGCTGCAAGGAGGACGAAGGGCATCCGTCTCCCCCCCCGACTGCCGTCTCTCCCCCTCCTCCTCTCTTTTCAAACGCTACTGCCATCCCGGGGGCATCCCCCTCTTGTTGCTGAGAAGAGGAAGAGGAAGGCCGTGCCGATCCAAGACTGCCCCCCACGTGCTCATCTAGCACCGCACCCCCTCCTCCCTCCCCAGTCCCTGCTTGCTGCTGGGAACCGCCCGACGCACAAAGTGCAGAGGAAGAAGAGCGATTGAGAGAGAGAGACGATGCAAGATGAAGGGATGCAACTACAGAAGTGCCCTTTCCGCCAGATGAAATAATCGGAGGAATAGTTCCTCCTGTGCCTGTAGAAACTCTCGCAAACGATTGGGGGAGAGAAAGCGAAAGAGAAGGAGACGGGTTCGTATTCCGTCGCGCGGACACCGTCTGATTGCCTCCCGTCTCTGTTAAATATGCTCCTCCGTCTTCTCCATGACCACCCTCTCCCAACCCCACACTATCCCCAGAGCGGCACCGCCGTGGCTTTTCTCTGTCTCTTCCCCCCATGCCACCCCTCTCCCCCCAAATAGTCCCAGATAAATCCGGAGCGTCGACCGAGGGGCCCTCAAGATGTCGAGCCTCTTCCGAAAGAAGGTTTGCCTTCTCGGCTCCCTCTCTTGCCTTTTCTCTGCTGGGAAGAGAAGAAGAATCAACAGGCGAAGAACAAGTACCGCCATCCCCACCCCGAGCGCTTCCCCTCCCTTCCATAACCCCGTTCTCTGTGTAACTCTCCCGGTGGAGATCCGAATGTTCCGATTGGCGCGGTGTGGAGAGGGACATTCGCAGTCGCATCTCACACACACCCGCACCTCCTCGTCCCTCTTTCTGCAAAAGCATCTCTGCAAGAGTCAGCACCTTCCCCCCGCCATCGCCCCCTTCTCCTTCAAATCCACTTGAAAAGCTTTCCAGCTCGCGCAGGTCGAAAAACTGGTCGGTGTCTAAATTGCGAACGAGAAACCTCTCGTCACTCACAGGCCCCTCCTCCTCCCCTTGCCACCAACCCTCATGAGCCCGTCCATCCTCCTCCCCCCCCCCTGTATCAGGGTCACCACCAGCAACCTCAACACTTCCACGAAAAGAAACACGAACCCCCTCATTGCTTCGAGGCTCCCGCTCAGCAGTCAGAGACTCAGATGGCAAACCCCCCACCTTGGAGTGTGTCTCGGGAAGAGCGTCTGATACAGATGGAGCCCCCGAGACACCCACGGCATCCTTGGGGGGCGATAGCGTTGTCTGGACCCCCAAACAACCGCTGCTCTCGGGGAGCTTGTCGGGTTCTTTGGTTGGAGGTAATCTCTCCTCCTCTATGTTCGATGTGAAATAGTTCTCCGCAAGCGCAGGCAGGGGTTTCCCGTCCATTTCGACCACCACACCGTTCCTTTCTATTTGCCTCTCCCTCTCTTCCTGGAGAAAGGAGGAAGACTCGCGATGCCCCCCATCCCCCTCGAAGGAGAGGGCCGGATCCCTCGGCCCCTCCACGCTACCGCTGGCTGTGCAACAGTTCCCAGGGTCCTTTGCGGTGGGAAGCTCTGGAGAATCGGGAGAGGAAATGCGGCTCTCTCTCTGGGAACCAGAAAACTGCATTGACACATGCATGAGGAGAAGGTCCATGTGGATGGATGGATCTATACTTCTGAAACCTCCTCTATGGACGAACTTTCCTTCCCTCCTCTTTCATTCGCTCGCCGCTATGACTGAACCCAACAGCACTGTTTGTCTGCATTCGAATCACTCCCTTGCTTCTCCGTCTCCATCCTATCCCGACCCTCCTCCTGCCCCTGTGCGACCTGTAGGCAAAAAACCTGCTTGTTGCCTTTGCCGTCTCTTTCTCTGGAGAAATACAACACAACGAGTAGAATTTGAACTTCCGTCTCTGTATTTGTGCGTGCCCTGACTTACAGCTGGCTCCTAAGTGCATAATCTTCAGTCAATTTCTTTCTCTGCGTTCTACCTGTTGCAGTCCACACAACTGAACAAACAGAGGAAAGATCCTCCGAGAATGTCTACATGGATCCTTCCCTGCCTGCCTGCCTGACCTGCGAACACATGGACCTCAGCCTCTGGTTCTCTTCCTGCAGACGACGGATCTCCTCCAGTTGGTCCTGAACTTGCTGCAACATTCAAAGGGCGGAAGAAGACGTGCAAGAAAACACAGCCGGAGTCAAGAATCCAGAGACTGTCACAAGAGAAGAGGGGTGTCCGACCTTCTGCATTTCTGAGGGACACGAGGAACTCTCCATCCTATCTTCACACCGCGTGCTTCCAAGCGGCAGTAGATGTGAAAGAGAGCCAGACTCACACCAAGAGGACGTGAGCCCTCAAGGGTAATGATTGGCTCATGCCAGCTCACGAACAAAAAGAACACAGGTGGCTGTTCTCATGATTGAGGACAGCGACAAGCTCTCACAGATCCGGGGAAAACTCAAGCACCGATCGATCGAACCACAATGAGCTGCAGACTTCACAAATGCGACTGCCATGCACATTGATCATCAGATCATTGCCTCCACTTCTCATGAGCACGAGAAGCATGTCAACAGAAGGTAGTGTCAGATCGATATATATATAGAATATCGGGAAGTGCAGTCTCTTCACCGGAGCGTTGTTGTTGAGATCCTTCAAACTATGAATCAGTTTTTTAATTTCACGATCGGCTGACACGCACGCGGCGCGCGGCGCCGCATGTTGCCGGAACGCCGCGCGGCCGCCATGCAGCGCACGGCCACATGTGGGTTGTTGGGCCCCAGAAAAAGACAAAACAGCTATACATCCCGCAATTTGAAGCAGGCGAGTTCAAGTTCCGGAAAAAAAAGTCGAAGAACGTCCGTGGAACTCAAGCTTGCGCAGCTGCAGGTGCGCAAATCATGCACACCGATACACAGATCGTCAAACTCCGTACGTCTCGATCTCACTGCCCTCTCCGAAGACTTCAGAGTCAAGTTCAGACGCCACAGAACATACCGAGACATATGCAAACGAGAAAAAAGTAACACAGAAACTGTCTGAAACTCACTGAAGTTTTTACCTCACTTCGTTTTGCTCCCGTGCGTTGCGCATTTTTTCTTCTTCTTGCCGTCTCATGGCGGGTGTGTAGTAGCTGTAAGCGAACGGTTGGTCGATCCGTTGCATCTGACTGGCAGATCGCCTGTTTGAGCATCTGACTGGCAGATCGCATTTATACTGGAGGAATCAATCTGAGTCTTTTCTATTTTTATTCATGGCCATGGAGCCTGAAATTCCAGGCTTCGTTTTTAAAGAGGACGATAAGATCCGGGTGCAGAGACGCATTCCGAACGCCCAACTCCTTCGCAACTTCCGGGGGGCCAACAGAGTCCTCAATTTCCGAGCAGACCAGTCGGTGGAGTTTGTGGAGCAATGGAAAATCCTCCAGGTGTCCCCGGGAGAGGGGATTCTTCACTGCGACGTGGAGGAAAGCCCTGTGCCTCGACACATCCGGGACTCTTGTGGGATCCAGCGGTGTATGGTTCACAAGGACCGCGTAGGACTCCCTGACTACCCGATTCTGTCTCTGGAGCCTGTGGTGGAAGACAGAGAACGCACAGAGCTGCGAATCTCTGAAGTCCAGAGACTCCACGAGAGTCTCAGAGCGCCGTCTCTCCCTGCAATTGCCGAAGGAGACCGGAACCCTGCCATCGGGGACGCTTCACAGAGCAGTTCCTCAAGTGCAATCGCGAGAGGGGAGAATGGGGTTGGGCAGTTGGCGAGGAAAGAGAACGAGGCGGAGAATGAGGACTACGAAGTCGGACTCTGCCGTGCCTTTGGGATGTTGGATGGTTTCGGATCTGGAGACAAGCAGAAGAAGCAGAAAGGAGACGGCAAGTACATCTGCAGCGGTTCAAGATTCCAGCTGAAGGCAGAGATCATGGATGAGTCCCGGTCAGTTGGGGGGTCTTTTGTGGGCTGTCTCTCTTTGTCTTTTTCGTTGGCCGGGATGCTTTTGACGAGATTGGGATGTGAGTTTTCTACCTTGTGTGACTCTCTGTGTCTATTTCCCGTCTCCTTTGTGTTCGGCGCGGATGCTTGTGTGTGTGTGCCTGCCAATGCTCACTTGAGTGCGTGAGTGGAGAGAGAAGAAAGAAACCTCAACTGAGGGCGCACCGTCAGTCATCCTCCCTGCATTTCCCCTCCGTCTACCTGCTTCCTTCTTCCTTCTTCCTTCCTCCTCTCATATGCTGCAGCTACCAACCGGAGACTGCGAAGGACACACAGCTGGTGGAGACCGACCTCGCCTCCACCATCACCCAGGTCGCTCAACGAGGCCGCAACATCGTCGAGACCCTCTTCTGGGAGTTCTACGATACTACCAAGTCACGTCGGAAAGCGAGAGAGAGACGGGAAAGGAAGGGGAGGGGAAAGGGAGTGAGAAAGGACAATGGTCCCGAGATGTTCATTCCCATCAGCTCCGACGATGACGAGGAGGATGACGATGACCAAGACGATGGGTCGTCTCTCCAGTCTGCCGACCCGGCAAGGATCCCCTCTGACATTCTCGAAGAGGCCTTCCGTCGCTACGAGACTGAGATGGCAGAGCGGCGGGCCCAAGCTCGCAGAGGGGACCCCGACGATCTCCCCCCCGACTCTGAAGACGACACAGACAGCGTCGGACAGATCATGCCACCCGCCCCTCTCACATCCAAGCGTGCTAGAGGAAACCCCAGAGAGAGAGACCAGGCCGAATGGGTAGAGACTCAACCAGTCTCCGCAGCAGCAGCAGCAGCAGCTTCTTCTGCCCCCCGGAGCTTCGTGCTAGACTGTGGGGGGGATGGAGAGGAATCGGACACGGACAACGGACGAGAGGCAGAGCAGGGTGGGAGGACGGGGGTTGCTGGTGGGGGAGTGCTACCCAGATCCGAGGGGGGTGGGGTGAGTCGAGAGGCAGACTTGCTTTCTGACGTTGCGACCGCAGGTGGTTGTGACAGAGACCCTGAAGAACCCTATCATCAGGAAGAGGGAACGGACAAGGAAAGTATTGAGGACATCCTTTGGAAGGCCTCCATGGCTTCTCGAGGAGGGGACCCTCACAGTGACTCACACACAGATACGCCCGTATCTTCAACATGCCTGCCTCAGTCGAGTGTGTCTTCTTCGCCTGACAGGGCAACCCAGAATGCCAGTCAGAGCGAGATGGGAAAAGCAAAGAAGGCTACCGAGGAGCCGAAAACCTTCCCGTCTGTTCCCCACTACCCTCAAATGATCGATAACAACAGCAACAGCAACACTGGGTACGAAGACCCCTCTGACTTTGGTCCCCTCCCCACGCCCCCCTCTGGACTCCCCCCCGGAGGAGAGGGCCTGGCCCGTACGACCTCCTGCTCTCACGCCGCCTCAGGCAGTGGTCCCCTTGACACCCTCATGCACCGCCTCTTCCCTGCTCCCCGTCGAACTGTCACAGCTCCCCTCCCCAGCATCCCAGAGGGACCCCTCCAGCCTGACTCCACAAGACCCGACATCGAACAGCAGCAGCAGCAGCAGCAGCAGCAGCAGCAGGAAGCGAGGAAACCGGATGATCCGGAAGTCATCGACCTCACATCCGATCAGGATGAGGAGGGGGAGGAAGGAGACGGAGACGCGACGATGAATCGTCTGCCTCGTTTGAAACACGAGGGCTGGGTGAAGCAGGAGGAGGAGGAGGAGTGCCGAGCCCCTCCCAGAAGGTCCCGCTCCGTCTCTGTTCAGAGAGAACCTCGGGTCGATGCTGAGCGTCGTCGCTCTCGTGGTCGATCTATGTCGGTTGAGGTGATTGAGAATCGAGACGACCTTCCCCCTGTCGAGCGACGAGGGGACCGAGCAGAGAGACTGGCCGCGAGACGGGACGAAGACTCCCGTCTCCGTCGATCCATGTCTCGATTCTCCGAAGGGGGACGGGAGATTTTTGATGTCAAGATCCGGCTCGCACAATTCTCTGCCTGCAGACAGAGAAAGAGAAACGCACACACACAGGGAGGGGACGAGAGAGATGGGTGTGAGGACACGCTCATCATCTGCAAGTCGGTCGCATGGTTTGCCTGCCTCACTGAATCCATGCTCGGGAGACATGTGTTGGGTTTTCATGCTCCTTTCTTCGACTTGAATTGGACATAGGGGTGGGAAAGAAAACGCGCGGAATTCGGAGAGGAAATGACAAGAAATCTCTTGCCTTCTTTGATTTTGTGCTGCTGCTGCTGCATACGTCATCGTGCCGAAAGGGAAGATGTCTCATGGATGGTGCGAGGCGGAAGAAGAAAGAAGTGTTCGCGTGCACATGTACCCACCCACACAATGAAAGAGAAGATCTGAGGTGGATCGACTTACGCTTAGCGCTCTTTGACGCACACAGGCAAGCTCTGCTTCAGCTGCTTTCTCCCGTTCATTTCCCTGCTGGCTGCAGGTGTGGTAACGAGGACTGTGGGAAGCGGTGGCGCTCCGTGGCTGCCAAAGCCAAGCCGGAGAATCTGGGTACTCCCTGTGATCTCTGCGTGGGTCTGAAGCTTCCTCTGGAAAGCTACCACGAGAACACGCTGGTGACCGAAGCGAGGATCGTCTCCAAGGGCTGCAAGCATAAGTTCTCGAAGATCTTCGGACAGCAGTGCCGATCGTGCGGAGGAGACGGCGTCATTCTGCATTGCGAGATCAGGGACGTGCAGGTGAGTGTGCGAGTGAGTGGGTGAGTGAGTGAGTGAGTGCGTGAGTGATGGTGTGGGTGAGTGAGTGAGTGAGTGAGTGAGTGAGTGAGTGGGTGAGTGTGTGAGTGAGTGCGTGAGTGATGGTGTGAGTGAGTGAGTGAGTGAGTGGGTGAGTGTGTGAGTGAGTGAGTGAGTGAGTGAGTGTGTGCGTGAGTGAGTGAGTGAGTGAGTGAGTGAGTGATTGTGTGTGTGCGTGAGTGTGTGAGTGAGTGAGTGATTGTATAAGTGAGTGAGTCAGTGAGGATTCGATGGACTGATCGAATGAGAGGCAGGAAGAAACGAAAAACAGAAATCAACGAACTTCCTGATTTGCCTTTTTTTTTTCTCCGTCGTTCTTTTGTGCCTGTCTACTATCACTTCGCCATCGCAGTGAACGGAAATCAAAACGCGATCGAGAGTTCGAATGCCTGGAAAGACATAATTCAGAGCCAATGCATTTCCCTAGAGGCCCCGCAGATCGGCAAACTCCCTTGGCCCCTCTTAATTCCCTCTTTTGTGGTCTTTGTGGGAACAATAGGATGTTCTTCAGTCTCTCAGAACATCAGGCAGGCAGGCAGGCTCTTTCGACTTCTGTCCATCTGCGTCGCTGTATGCCTTTGAGGTTCCGCTCTGCTTGTTTTTGTTTGCATGCAGGAGGGATGCGGCAAACACGAAGCGACACTGTGCGACTGGTGCATTGAGAAGGGGGTTGGTCGGCGAGATGCGATTGAGTAGATAGATATGATGCATCTGTTCGGGATGATGAATGGGAATCAGTCAGAAGAAGATAGGGACTGATTTTTGTCGGACCACCGCGCTCTACCAAATTACCATCTATCCACTCAATTGGTCCCTCAAAATCCCTTTTCCTTGCTCACTCGCTCATTCAAGGTCCTCTGTTGCCTTCCGAATTAAGTGGTTACTTGCTTACCTCCCTGTGTGCGCGCGATCTAGAAAGGGCCGGGGAGAAAAGAGGAAAGGTTGGGGGCGGAAGAGGACAAGAGGAAGCTACGAGTGTTGCTTGTTGCACTGAGAATTGATGCGGAAGGTTCTCCCAGAGAATGGTAAGGAGGATTGGGGGGGAGAGAAGAACAAGATGATTGAATTCTCTGCTTTGTTTTGTCTCCATGTTTCTCTCCCTTCGTTCTCATTTCTCTGTTTGCATGTGAATGCTTGAACGAGCAATCGCAGGATTGGTGCAGCGGGAATCTGCACTTCGGTGACGCCATCAACAGGTAGGTGAATGATCTTCTCCGGCAGTCTCTCTCTTCCTGTGTTTTTTCCCTGCGCGCGCTCGTGTGATTGAGTGTGTGTGTGTGTGCCGCTTTCACGTTTTCATGTGTGCATGTGTCAAGTCAGCACGAGTCTGTCACCGCCCCCCCTCTCCTCCTGCATGATGCGCCCATGCACCCACCTGAGCAATTGATCGATCTGGTTTCCCCCCCTGCAGATACGAGATGGCGACGGAGATGGTCGTTCAACAGAAGATCGGATGGCAGAAGTGCGACAGAGGGGTCACCGCCAGAGTCAGGTGGAAGGGTCAGTCAGTCAGTCAGTCTGTGGGTATGCATACAGCTGTGTATTCTGAAGTGCGAGCGCACACATCGACTCGAATTGAAATCCTTTTCCAAAGTTTGTTTTTGTTTTCGTTGGTTTACACATCAAGCACACACACATGCACACACACACACACACACACACACACACACACGCAAACTCAAGGAATGCATCTGGGAACTCCATTGATCTTCTCTTTTTTTTAAGTCTTCTTGGTTTTGTTGGTTTAAGACATTCTGTGGGTCTGAATTTGCATTTCATTCAGCGTGTGCAAGCAAGCAAGCAAGCTGCATTGAAAGAAAAGCAACCTGTTTTTGTTTCCTCTGTTTTGCCCCCGCATGCAGGTCACTCTGTCCGACTGACAATCGAACCCGAGCTCTTTATGGTCCCAGCTCACAAGCAGCACCTCGTGCGCCTCTTGAAGGACTCCACCAGCAACAACAACAACAACAACGTCCAGATCCACCGCCCCCCTCCCCCAGGGACAGAGCCCTTTGGGGCTTCCTGGTACCACCCCCATGCGAATGCCTTTGAGACCTCCAGGATCGACTCCAACACCTCCTCCTCCTCCGCCAGCCTCCAGACGGACGTCTCCAGTTGCCTCCAACAACTGAAGATGAACACGATGCCGGCAACGAACATCCCGGGCGTGCTGCCTGCCGAGCTAGTCCTGCTGGCCCTCAACTCGGCCCTCCATAACAACAAGCAGAAGGTCTTCTCTGTGCGCACCTTCGCCGAGCAACAGCAGCTGATGGAGCTCGACAGACTTCTTCAGGTAGGTCTCGACAAAAAAAAATGGATCTCCTCTCATGTCCTTCCTTGTGCTTTCTTTGGTGCTGATCGTTTGTTGTTTATAGATCGAGTGGTGATTCTGTAGAGCTACAGAGAAGGGTGCAATGAAAAGTAAATGAAGCCATTGGGCGATGTCAAATAGCTGCATTGCAACAAATTGCCTGAAAAGAAAGAAAAAAGGAGACGCTGTGGTTTCTCTTTTCTTCTCAACTCCTTTGTTTTCTTGCTTGCCCCCTGCTTTTCGCCTTCCTAGCGTTTTTCTCTTTCCTTTCACACCCCTTTCGTCTGCTTGCTTTAATCGACCCCCATGATCTCTCTTCCTCTTCTTTCGGTTCTCCTGGCTCGATCGTCTCGCAGCGCGAGAAGATGGAGAGGGAGCGCAGACGCAGCAACATGAGGCAGCCCGAGAGAGAAAGAGAGAGACGACCCGAGAGAGAGAGCCCCAAAGCCCGAGACCCCCAATGGGAAGATGTGGACGAGGAAGTCTCCATGCGGATGGGGGGACGAGAGAGAGACAGGGATATTGAGGCGAGAGGGGCAGCAGCGGGAGAGGAAGAAAGAGGGACGATGCCGTGGGACGATGCCGAAGAGGGCGAGCTACCGTCTGCCGCTGCCCCTCAGGTATCTCTGAATGCATCTCTCCGTCCTGCGCGTGCTGTCGAACTGGACGCCATGAAGTCCTCTCTCACCCGTCTCCTGCAAGTCGGCAGTGACGGAGGTCGGGGTGTGGTGTGTTGGAACTCTCTCCTGTCTTTTGATCAGAGCCTGTACGCTTGGGACAACGATCGTGCAAGGAGAGGGAGTGAGACCTCAGCGCTCTGCGGGTGGGCCCGCACAGAGATCGGGGGGAGGTTGTTGAAAAAAGGGGACCAGCAGTCGGACCCGGAGACGCAAGATGGAGATGGGTGGGTTGTGGCATATGTGGGCACAAAGCTCTGCTGCGCTGCGAGTCTCCTTGCGAGAACCCTCGACGGTGGTGACGCGGCCGAGGGCGGGCAAAGTGAGGAAGGAGGGGAGGACGAGGGAGGGGATATCATCATGTCACTCGGGGGTGAGGGAGGGCAGGAGGAGAAACCTCGAGAGGAGGAGGGGTTCGAGGCATGGGTCACGCCCTCTGTCGAGTACGCAGGGCTCCCTTTCTTCACCGCTTTGATGCCTTTCGGAGACGCCTTCGACAAGACCTGGCTCCAGGTCGGCATGCAGGCAGGCAGCTAGATTTTTTTTCGTTTTTTTTTCTTTCTTTCTGGTTTTGCTTTGCTTCGCTCTCCTTGCTGTTCTGCTGCGCAAAGAAAAGAGAGGTTGATGGTGGCGCACTCCTCTTTGAAACGGACACGAAGGCACGAATCACCGTCCAGCGTTTCATTTCCCTTTGAATTGATCTTAGTGAAGCATTTGTCCCCCTCTTGCCCGATAGCTCTTGCCCATTCGATTAGAAAGTGAGTCATTGTCGGCATCGAGGCCGAAATGGCTTCCGATTGCTCTCTCTCTCTCTCCCTCCCTCTCTCTCTACTGCCGATCTCCCTCTCTCTCTAGTGCCGATCTCTTGACCTTCCTGTTTCTCTTTATGGCTCCTTCCCTCCCTCCCTCCCTCCCTCCCTCTTGTCTATCTGTCTGCTCTCTCTGGATGGATGCAGATGGTTTTGGAGGTGCGAGTCCGCCCAGGGTCCTATGAGGGCAGAGAGGCCTCGGCAGACCCCCACGATTGGCCCCCTGATCTCCCAATGGACCCCGCCTTCCTTCCGAATTCCCACATCGAGTGGTGGGTACCCGAAGCCCATAAGTCCGTCAGGGTCGCGGCCATTCTCCACAGGGTAGTCGGTCCGGGGGCTCCCAACGTTTTTGGCCCCTTCCTCAAAGAGGTCGGCAGAAGGGTGCAGGGCGTTGGGTGTCCTGGGTATGTGGAGAGAATTGAGACCGATCTGCTGGCTAAGTTGCGAGAGAGAGGGATGGTCGTGCGGGCTGGGTTGGACAGAGAGGCGCGGCAGAAGGGGGAGTACCGATGGGATCCCACATCGAAGAGCCCTCTTCGAGAAAGCCACGGGGAGGGGGGGGGCAGAGGAGACGGGGAGCTTCCCCCCCTCCGTGTGGTCTCTCTACGAGGTGACAGTCGAGCTCGTTCCCCCGAGTCCCACTGGCAGAGAGAGGAGGGGTGTCAGTATGACAATGGAGACGGGGCGTTTGACCTCAGGGGAGACGATGCAGATGCACGGTCGGGTGGATGGCATTGGCATGATCAGCAGCAGCAGCAGAGGGAGAGGGAGAGAAAGGCGTCCCCACGTTCCCCCCGAAGAGGCCCCAGGCGGCAGCCAACCGACGAGTATGACCCCTACGACCGTTACGATCCTCCCCACTGCAATCACACCTCCCACCGCAGAGACGAACTCGACGACCGATATGTTCCTCCCGAGGACGACGTCATTGATCTGGACCGTTTCATGTCTTCCTCTACCCACTGCAGAAGGGAAGAAGAGGGAGAGGACGGAGGAGAGAGACGATTCAAGTGGGTGATGCGGGAGGCCTGCAGAGACACCGACAGAGACAGAGATAGAGAGGGGAGATCATGGCGTGTGTCTCGTTCCGCCTACCGAAGTCTCAGCCCTCGCCGGGGTGACCCAAGGTCCCGGTGTCCGTCTCCCGTCTATGTCAGAGAGAGGGAGCGTGTGGGCTCTGACAGATACGACTATGGAGACTTGGACAGGTATGACGAGGGAGAGTGGGACAGGGGCAGAGGCAGAGACAGCATGTCCTCTGATGATAGACAGAGGCGAAGTGAGTCGCTCGCCCGACGACATCAGTTCAGTGGTCGAAGTCGCGTTGTTCTGCGACCGAACAGCAAATTCGTCCACAACGACTGGCGTGATCAGCCAAAGGGGCTGGGGGGAGGGAGGAAGAAGAAGTCAGGCAAGGGTAGGGGAAGAGGGGGCGAAGAATTCTCCCCCCAGGGCGGTGGCTCCACGTCTGCCTCATCTTCCTCTTCTTCCGCTCCCGTCTCTGGGAGAGGAGGGGCGTTCATGCTGAATCGGACAGAAGAGAACAGAGGGAATGCAAAGCGTCTGTTTCGAGGGGTGTTTGGAGGAAGACGTTAAAGAGCCAGACGTTGTTTCTTTCTTTCTTTCGCACATCGACAAATGCATGCATGCAGAGAATGTGAGTGCATGAGTCCTTCCGACTGGAAGGAAGAAGTGAGAACAGAAAGAAAGAAACAGAGAGAGAGAGAGAGAGACCGTTTCTCTCCCTCCGTCCATCCTCTTGCACATCCGCTGAAGTTTCCACCGTACCACAGATCAGACTGATGGGAATGTCCCCTTTTGTACGTGTAGTAGAGAAATGAAAATTCTTCCACTGCGCTGATGATCATCAGGTTGCTTAGTCGGTTGGTTGGTTGTCGATCAGAAAGCAACACACAGATTCTCACTCCCTCCCTCACTGTCTTCCTCCCTTCCTGCTGCATGTGTCTGTCTCGTGAATCGAGGAGGTGAACAAAAAGGAAGAGAGAAAGCACTGTGAATGCACGAACGAAAACTCGTTGAACTTGCACGTCGAAATGTGCCTTGGTTTAGTTGCTTGTCGAGGAAAAGATGCCAAACAAACAAGTTTGATGGTAGAAAAGACGAAAATGGGGGAACAGAGAAACAACGAGATCGGAGAGAGGCCGAGATTTGCATGAAATTTCAGGGAAAGAGAAAGAGAGAGGCAGAAGGAAAGCCGGAATTGGGGGGGGGATTCTGAGTTGGAGAGAGTTTAGCAACAAGTCACATGCAAACCCTCTGGTCCCCTTTTTTCTTTCTTCACCGGTCATGCCTGCCTGTCTTCGCTTCTCCCAAAGAAATTTCGCCCCTTCGTTCTTCTCCTCACCCTCTTGTCGACTGTTCATGCGTGCAAGCATGTATGCATGCATGTTTGCATATGTATGTCCATGTGTTCACTTTTGCATTCAGTCATGCACTTGATCATGTGGCAAGCGAAAGAAATGCACTAGCTGGTTCTGACGCCTCCCTTCTCTCCTCTCTGTAGAGAGACAGAGAGAAGGCAAAAGGAGGCGGGGAGAGAGAACCGTGCTGGTTTTGCGTGCAAGCAGCCTTTTGAAAGTGGTTTTCCGCCTTTTTGTTTATTCTTTCGAGGTTGTCACTGCGCTTGATCGTGTGCATCTTTTGCCTGTCACTTGTCCTCTCTTTGCTCTTCAACTCTTCGTCTGTGCACCTTCGTCTCATGGCCGTTTGTGGCAAAAGCATGTCCCTCATTCCATGTGTTCTGTAGATTTTTATCTAATGCGAAGTGCAAGGCAAAGAACTCGCACCTCCCCCCCCCAACCAACGCTTCTGTTTGGTTTTCAAACGAAGAGGGGAAGCATGGTAGAAAAGAAGAGAGAAATCGGGGTGAAGTTTGTATCTGTTTGTAGATCTTCATGTCGGTGTGCCTGCCTGCGCCGAGGGCGTGAATTTTCTGTCCTCCTTCCTGTCGGAATGCCGACTGAAGGGATTGCTCTCCTCCGAGCGAACAACCAAGAAAACGATCGAGAGAAAAGGACGAGGAAAGAAAAATCCGTCCACGGATCGCTCCTTCGACCGTCCTCTCGATCATCAGTTGTGCTCGGAGAGACAAAGTGTTTTTGTACGTCCCGTGTAAGAGCTTTTTTGTCTGTCTGTCTGTCTTCTTGTCTGTCTTCTTGTCTGTCTTCTTGTCTGTCTGTCGATGTCTCGACTGAGAATACACAAGCTCAATTTCACTCTTCGGGAAAAATGCATGCATGCGTGCGTGCTTGCTGTCCGGTGGACGTGCTGTCCGCATACTCAAGAAGAGACGGCTGCGTGCATGTGCAGGCACGCCACTCGTTATGGTAGAAGACAATGAACGAATGTTGGCATAGAGACAAACCAGGCTGGTGAATGAAATAAAAAGCAAAAGGCAACAGACAGACCGTTGAAGAGGGACTGAAGAACAAGAGGGTCGCAATCTGAAGCAGAAGAGAACTTTTCCTCACACACCGTCTGTCTGTCTGTGTCTGTCTGTCCCCACACTCTCTCTCGCCTTCTGACCGTTTTTCTGTCCATGTACCTATCTGTATGGCGCACTCTGAAGGAGTACAAGCCGTCGCCGGCTCACCCTTTGTTGTTCGTGCGCGTATGTATTCTCTCTCTCTCTCTCTCTCTCTGTGTGTGTGTCTGGTGAGTGCGTTTCCAGATGTGTCTCTGTCCCAGACACTGAGTGGAGTGAAGTGTGTACGTCTTTGTCTTGCTGCCGGTTTTGGCAGGAGCTCGTGACGGCACGACTGTTTGGGCTGTCGCAGCCAATCTGCATGTGTCTGTTCATGTCTCTACTCTACTCGCTTTTGCCCGATGTGAGACGAAGATCGATGTAGCAAACAGAATGATTTCTCCCTCCCCCGCCACCCAAAGGGCTAGGTAAAGAGGAGGAGAGAGGAGAGCTGTCTGCCTGCCTGTCTGTTTGTCTCTGTGTACTCCTGTTCGCATCGGCACCTGCGTGTATGTGTGTTTATGCGAACCTCCCTCCGTCACTCTCTCTCTCTCTCTGTCCGTCTGTCCGCTTATGCATGTGTGTTCCCTTCCCTTCCTGCCCTGAATGGATTATGCTCACACTCACTCGTGCATGGGAGGAGAGGGGAGAAGGGAGTCGGTCTCCTTTTGTCGTTCGTTCCAAAGAGACATGCACACACCGGAAGGAACGATCGAGACTGTCTGTATGTGCATCCATCCGAGCATGGGCCCATGCAAAATGGTAGATAAATACAGGCGATGCGGACACTATGACAATGACACGTGGGGGGCAGAAGAAAAAGGCACGGGGAAAGCAAATGAGGCGCATTGCAAGGATCGGATCGGTGTTGCTCCTCAGATGTATCAAAGGATGAGAGAAGGTGTGTGTTAAAAAGAGACGGAAGTAAAAAGGTAACGAAGGAACGAAGAATGACTGAGTGAATGAATGGAAGCGTGCGAAGAGTTCGGAAAGGCAGCCGTTTGTCAGTCATATGACCAATGCATTCATTATTCTGGTAGAGAAAGAAGAAAGAAGTTGATCCTGACTGCAAGCAACGGCTGTACCTGTCTCCTCCCTCTGTTCTGACCCTTTTGTCAGACGTTCGACGCCCCCCTCCTCTTGTCTTCTTTCCTCTTAATCCTGTTGTGTTGTCTTGCGTAGTTGCAACACCAGCAGTCTGCCAGGATCTCTGGTTGTACGTCAACAAACAAACAAACAAACAAACACCCCTGCCTCTCTTCTCTTCCTGCCTTCGGTGCGGTCTCACAACCAACCATCAATGAATGAACCGTGTGACAAACAATGAAGAAAAAACGATCTTCTCGCCCCTGCTTCTTTGAGTTGCTCCCTTTCTCTCTCCTTCTTCTTCCTCTTTTCATTGGCCGTCTTTTCCTTTTCGATCATTTGATGTTTCTCTCTTTCTGCATATTCGCATCCCAGAATCGACACAACGACGGCCTTCGATCATTCTCTCTCCCCCTCTCTCTCTTGTGCTCCTGACTGCTTGGCTGCCGGGTACAGAGGGCAAAAAAAGTGCATGCACAAAACAAACAGAGGAGAGAAAAGGCGCGTACGGCTTCATGCTCCCCGTAGTGGAAATGAAAGCAGAACAAAGAAACCAATCACAGGAGGCAAGCAGGAAAATATGTGATGAACGCACCAGCAGATGCGTGCAGTAAGGGAGAAGGAGGAAGAGGGAGAAAGGGAGAGAGAGACGGAGAGACTCGCGGACAGAGCATTTGCAAACCTCGAGGAAAGCACAGAAAAGAATGCGGAAGGAAAGCAGGGAAAGAGAAGAAGAGGAAGAAAGGCATGAGGGCTAGCCTGCCTCAAGAACCTTCACTCTTTTTCGAACCTTTACCGACGAAGAAACAACAAAAATGGAAAGAAAAACAGAAAGACGAGAACAAGATGGCTCCCTCCTCTCCATCAAAGAAACCAGAGAAGAAAGAGCAGCAGAAAGAAGGGTCGGCTGCAGGAAAAGAAGAGGGAAAAAGAAATCCAAGGTGAACGGTTTGCTTTTCCTTCCAATATCTTTCATGCATCCATGCATGCACTTATTTATTTGTGCCATGCAGCAGACATGCGTCGATCTTGACTTGGCGCTTCCTGCCCTGGGATCCGTCACCCACCCACACACTGACGATCGATCGATCGACATGTCATTAACGAATGAATAAGATTGGGTAGGGGCGTCAGCAAGATGGGGGCAAAGCAAGCAGGCAGAAGCTCCGCCCTACTCAGGGGCGCTTGGAGGGTCTGTCTCTTTATCTTTCTTTCTTTCTTTCTTTCTTTCTTTCTTTCCTTCTTTCCTTCTTTCCTTCTTTCCTTCTTTCCTTCTTTCCTTCTTTCTTTCTTTCTTTCTTTCTTCCCTCCCCACCCCCCCCTATCTCTCTCCCTCCCACCCTCCCTGCCTCCGTCTCGTCTCCCTCGCTTTCTCTTCTTCACTTTTCCCATCGGGCGGATTTTTATTCCAGTGCTGTCGTGGCCCCCCCCCACCTGACTCCCTAAGAAGAGAGACAGATATGGACAGACTGAATGCGTGCACTCACCTGTGGCAAGAGGATCGATAGTAAACAGAGCAGAAAAGTGGCACGAAGGGAACGAAGGAAGACCTCTCTCGTCCTTTCTTTCTCTCATCAGGAATGACCATCCCTCTCTTTGCCCCCTTTTCTGTTTGCTCTCACATCTTTGTTGGGCACTAGTGCCCTTAACATCTTTCACTGCCATGCCTCTCTTTCTCTCTCTCTCTCTCTCTCTCTCTCTCTGTGTGTGTGTGTGTGTGTGTGTGTGTGTGCGTGTCTGTCTGTCAGTCAGTCTATCGCTGCCCCCCTCTCTCGTTTTGTGTGTACCCCCTTTCGCGCATAGCAGGAAAGACTGTCTGTCAGCCTGTTCACGCACACGAGGGAGACTTATGGCAAGGAAGGAAAGAACGGAGGAATGAAGGGGAGGGAGGAGAGCCAGCCGATCCTTTCGGTCAATTGTGCCTCCATCTCGGAATGAACATCTGTGTGTCTGTTTTCCTGGCTGACTGCGTAGGTGCGTATCTACGTATGTGTTTTTCAAAGAAAAGCATTGTATTAATATACGAGGACTTGCTGGTGCAGCAGTGACATCTGTGCATGGAAAAATGAGAGCCAAAGCCGATTGACCTCACTCTTCATTCCTTCCAGCTGCATGTCGTGAAGAAGAAAAAAGGCCACCAACGAAAGGAAAGAACGAATGCGTGCCGTGAAAGTAACAGAGAAAGGGGAAAAGCCTCTTTCTTGAGAGAAAATATCGACGCAAAAAAAAACAGGCGGCAAAACCAAGACAGAGAGTGAGGGGAGTGGTGAAGCGAAATAAGGGAGCACAAACGACATTGCATGCATGACGGAGGCAGAAAGAAGAGACGCAAAAACAAAGGAATCCAAAACCGAGAATGTGGAAAACAAGTGAACAAGATGTCGAATTGCATCGGTCCGAGTCGACGCGAAGAGGTTGGAATGAAAGTGGAGACCGGTGCAGGCTGCGCGTTTTCTCGTTATTGATACGAAATCATTTTCACGCTTAGTGGCATTTATGGGACGATGACCACGACGCTGAAATCCTGCCTTGTTTTACAGTGCCTTGCTTTTTTTTTGTCCAGGTAAGAACGCTCTTGCCCGTTAAGCTGCAGTGCTTAGAAAGCTTCTTGAAACCCTTATTCAGACCGAATTATGCATTAATTTCTGATTTTCTTCAAGATTTTTCCCCTTTTGCTTTTTGGGCAGTACGTATGTTTTTCGTTATCATGCTTTGGGATCATCTGACTCTCTGAGTATCACTCTCCTGCATGCATTCATTAAACTATATATATATATATATATATATATATATGACTATAACGCGCCATCGTCATCCATATCCAGAGCTTGCTGGATACTTCTAACGTTAAGCAGGGAAAAGTTATTATTTTTTAGGATGCCATGTTATACTGCCTGAATTAACGCTTTAAATCATAAGCTTCAATCTCTGGCAAGACATGCTTCATCATCATCACCATCATCATACGCCATCGCTATTGGCCCATAAGAGCTTTAAAAGCCCTTGGTCTAGCCCTTGGTGAATAAATTATTCACGTAAACAGTTTGCGGCACAGGTCTTTTTTTTTTGGCCTGTGCGGGCCGGCCAGGAAGGTCCGATGCGTGTATGCGCTTTTCCTGGACGCCGCACGTCGAGCGCTCGGCATTGGGGCAGGAGGCCAATCGTCCAGACATTAATCCTATCCTATCCTATCTTATCCTATTCTCCTTCACTTCTAGCTTCACTGGTGACTTTTCATTATCGATCGGAAACAGAAATCTAATTTGTTGTCTAAATTTAAGTATAATTTAATATATAATATAATTCTAAATCCATATTCATTAATCATCAATTTTTAACTACTGTACATGCATAGAGAACACAGTGATGTGATCGATGCAGTACATGTATACGGAAAAAAAGAAGAAGACTATATATAGAACTTCTATTTGGTTAATAGAACATCAGTCTACTATGATAGGTTTAAAACACTTTGCGACTTTAAACACAGCATCAACTTAAATTTGTAGTGGTAGTAGTGGTACCTAGAATAATATTACCAATTAATAGTATGATGGCACCATTGCTTCACCAAATTAGGCACTAAAATCAGTTGTATGTTCAACATTCATTTTTGAAGTTCACCCTTGCCTGGGACGCTTCAAATGGGCACTTCACTACCTCGCGGCCCGGACCGAGATACGACGCTCAGACGTGCTGCACATGGGATTGATGCCCCGTCATGTGAAGTAAGTCAAATGCTCCCAGGTCCGCGAGACGATGAGCTTGATTGGGCGATTTGTGACCGGCTTGCAGGCAGGCAGGCAGGCCAGCATCTGGACGGCCTAAAGATCAAGAGTCAAGTTGGATCGAATCGATCAGCAGGCAGGACCCGCGTGCCATGCAGACCTTGCGCGTGGATTGATCGATTCGTCGTTCGTGCGGAGATGAAAAGAGATTAAACGGCTTCTTGGCGGGTTCGTGCTGCATTTCAATCCTTTTCTTAAGGCTGCTCGGCTGCATCATGCGCATGTCGATGGATGCATCGATCATCGCGATCATTGGAGACATGGGGCTGCATGATGACCACGTGCAATCTAACTGATTTGGCGCTGTCTGAGAAGTACGCGTCGACCATGCTATCGGTGAAAGAAAGAGAACAAATCCCCTATTCTAGCGAAAGAAAGAGTGGGATGTGACGGAGCGGGTGCATATACACACACACCCAAAAAGACCGCTATTCTTTCCTTCCTTTGTCGATCCATCGAGTTGCTTCTTCGTGAGATGCACATACGAACGTGGGCAGGCAGCCAGGCAAGCACAGAAGGTCTTAAAGAAGGTAAGAAAGAGAAAGTGGGTCAAAAAGCATCAATCCAGAAATCCCGTCCGCCGTCCTCTTGCTGCTTGTTTCTCTTCCTCTCTATTACTGCCTGACTCCCCAGCTTCTTGAGTGAAGATTTCATTTCATCCCTCTATGGGGTCTGTGGGTCCTCCTCTCCTCCCACCGAAAGAAAGGAAGAAACGAGAGGGAGAGCTCGGCCGGTTTCTGAGTGAGTGAGTGGGTGTCTTTTTCTTCTCTTCTCCCCTCTTCCTTCTCTTTTCGTGAAGAGCCGCCGGATCCTTCCATCTCCTGAACCCCTTCGACGCTCTCTGATGGAATTGGAAACCGACGACACATCCTTCAGGGAAGGCCGTGCTGTGTCAAAAGCGTCATTCTCTCTCTCTTTCTCTCTCTCTCGCTCTGTCTCTCACTCTTCACACCCCACAATGGCCCAAGGCCCAATGGGAGCAATGCAGTCGCGGACAAACATGTGAACCAATCAACTGGCGGATTCACACACACACACACACACGCACACACACACGCACACACACACACACACACACACACACACACACACACAGAGTATGTCAGTAGATGCGGATCTTCACAATCTCTTCTTCGATCTGCTTTTCTTTTCTTCAATCTGGTCTAGCTGGGTTTCCCAGCCTCCCTCTCTCCCTCACTCAATTGCCCTCTGGCCTCACAATGCGCATGCATGCCTTTCTTTTTGTCCATCTTCAAATGACTGGTGTGCCCTGCATCTCTCTCTGTTGCCATTTGTTCACCCCCCCACTTTGCCTTTTACTTGCACTGCCGGCATGCAGACCCCATCACGACCCTTTCTCTTCCTTGTCTTTCCCCCCTCACGAATTGGGAAGTAAGGTAAGGGAAGGGAAGGGAAAAAACAAGACGCAAGCAGGCAGGCAGGCAGGCAGGAAGACGGAAAGATATGTGACGATGGTGGACTTCTGTGGACACGAAGGGAGAACAGAAGGAAGGAAGGAAGAAAGAAGGAAAGAAAGATGAACAAACGACACTGTCATGGAGAAGAATTCACGAGGAAAAGGGAAAGACAGACAGAAGGAACGAAGGAGGACAAAAATGGATCCTAAAGAATGAACGAAACAAGTAGGGCCGAAAAAGAAAGTAGGAAAGAAAGATCGAAGGGACGTAGAGGTCCGCATCGAAACAAACAAACAAACAAACACACACACATACATACATACATACAAAAAGTGCATAGGTGGAGAGATAGGAAGAACAGTGGAACAGAGTCGAAAGACTTGCCGTTCAGACAAACAAACAGTTGAACGTAAACACACACACACACACACACACACTCACGCACTTTCGTTGCCTCATGCTTCTCTCTTGAGTACGGTGTGCCCCCACAGGCCGTCGCCTGTCCACAAGGAGGACAGGCCGACAGACAGACTATCGTCTTTTCTTTCCCTTTTTCTCTTTCTTTATTCTCTTCTGTTTCTTTCTTTTTTCTTTTGGCCGACAGACAGACAGACAGACACACAAGCGAGAGAGAGACCTTTCCTTTCCCTTTTACGCTTGTGTGTTTTGCATGCTTTGAGGCGGCCTGTTTTGGCTGGGCGGACACTGAGGCACTAAAGATAGAAAGAAAAAACACACCGATAGATGCCTAAGCACACACGCATGACAGTGAGAGGGGGAGAGACGAGGGGGGGAGAGAGAGAGAGATTCCAAGATCCAAGAAAGAAAGAGACAGTCGAGAACGACGCCCATCCTCGCGGTTTCATGGGACACAAGTTCAAACACCAACTCCCCACCTGCATTCATCTCCCGAGCTAGAGAGGTGGTGACAGATTTGCAGAACAGAGAAGGAAGCAGAAGTTTCCTTTTTTCTTCCTACCTTTGTTCCCTTCTTCCGTTTTTTCTCGTTTCCCATTATTCGTGCTTGCTTGCTTTCACACTGACTTGCTATCAATGAAGGGAAGGAGACGTACAAACAAACAGAGGAATGAAGAGGGAGAAAAAAAGAGAGGAAGTAGCGCAAGGGTCAGAGAAAGAAGACAGAGGGTTGGTTGGTTGCTAGGCCGGCGGCACGACGATGAGGCACTCAAAGACACCAAGGTACCATTACACGCATACCAACTTACTCACGCATGCACGCACACCAACCAACACGCACACGCAACTTGAGAGAAGGAGAAAGAGAGAAAGAGAGGGAGGACTAACAATCAGGCGGAGAGAAAGAGTTCAGGGGGAGGAGGTAGCGATTCGTCGTGACCAACTATGGCAAATAAGGCAATACAGAGACAAACAACCAGACAGAAGAAGACAGAACTGTGGTAGATTTCCATTCCCTTCCATTCTCATTTCGTTCTTTTGTGAAACGAAGACAGAACAAATGTAAAATCGTGTACGCACGCTTCGAGATAAGACAGGGTGGGTGAGGGAATGAAGTGAAGTGAAAAGGGGCCGGTTAAAGAAAGAACCGGACAAGAAAAGAAAGGGGGCGACAAGGGAAGGACAGGCACACACACACTCACACACACACAGACAAAGATCGAGCAACAGGAAAAGAACGAGCGAGAGTGAGATCATACAACATGGACCTCACCTGTCTTTCTTTCCTTCCTTCCTTGCTTATTTCGCCAAGCCGTCGTTAGGACACGAGAGACATGACACGGTCTCCTCTTCACGCTTCCACTCTTCTTTTCTTTCTTGCTTTCTCTCTCTCTCTCTCTCTTTTCCGACCGCACCCAAACAGAGCGACTGGCACATGTATGATGTGCAGTGCACGATCAGATCATCTCTTCTTCTTTTTTTCTCCGAATCGGTTGATTGCCTCCTTCCTTCCTTCCTTCCCCGCCTTCTGTCTTCTTTTGGGTTTCTTCGTTGGGTGATCACGCGAGAAGCCTTCGTGAAAGGAAGATGGAAAGAAAGAAAACGATCTTTACTCACTCCCGCAACAAGGCTTGATTCAACTCCCGCCGAGCTCAGAATAATGTCGGGCGTCGAAGGGAGAAAGCAGACCGATTACTTTCTTGTATTCCTTTCCCTTTGGCTCATCCCTCCGTAAGCGTTTCGTGAGGAGGACTCCAAGCAGTCTTCCACGCAGCCAGCTAGTATGCATACAGCCGAATCCGAACCCGGTGGTTGAAAGTGGAAGAACGAAACTCAGCTCTTTCAGTCGGCAGTCGCCCTGTGACCATATCCATTGGCGCAGTGGGGAGGGAGGGAAAAGAGTGCGTGCGTTCAGGCACAAACACAGGCAGGCAGGCAGGCAGGCAAACATTCTAGAAAAGGAAAGCCTCGCGGCCGTGGAACCAGAACATCTCTGTCCGTCTGTCTGTATGTCTATGTCTGTCTGGTGGTTTCTTTTTTTCTTTCTTCCTTCACCGTCTCAAAAACCTGTAGTGCTTGTAGAGCTGAATGTGTCCAAAAGGCAAACACATGCTTCGTCGGGACCTTGGTCTTCTGGTGACTCAATACTCGGATATTCAGAACAGACAGAAAGACGTATTCAGGCAAGCAATCAGTGCAGCAGGAGAAAGACGGAGAGAAAGAGTAGGGGGAAGGAAGGGGGAAACCATCCTTCCTGGAGTGAAACACGCAGACAGGCAGGCATCTGGAAAGCGAAAGGCAAGACAAAGAATAAGACAAGACAAGACAAACCGGAACGAAAAGCCAAAAGGTACCAGAGCGATAACTCGTTGGTCTTCTCTTCCTTCTATCCTTTTTCTCCCTCCTTTCTCTTTTTCGTTTGTCCCTTGACAGTTTTCTCTCCGTGAAGCGCTGGAATCAGATCTTTGCCTACCGTCTCCTTCAGCAGCAAATCGTCTCTCTCTCTCAAGGCGTCGCCAATCGCCCGTGGCAATTGCGGTGAGCTTGAGCTTATCCCGTCACTGTTTTGTTGTTTCTCGATCTCGAGTGTTTTCTTCCAAGGGATCCAAGAGAGTCTTTCTTCTCGTGTATATCGATCGAATGCTTGTCTCTTTCTTTTTTGTCTTCTTCGTTATTCTCTCTCTGTTTCTACCCACGTCTCTCTCTCTCTCTGTGTACGTTCGCTTTCCGTGCAACGAACAAAGGCGTCGTCAATCGCTTCCTTTATGTGAATGAATGAAGTGTGGGAAGGGAGGGAGGCAGGGTACTTCCTTCCTTCCAATTTCATCATCTTCATCCTGCCCTCTTTCTTTCTTTCTCTGATTACCACCCTTTTGGCTGCCTGCCGACCGACCGAACTGGAATAAAACTTCTGACAGATGACCGAGTGAGTGAATGAATGGTATAATCCCTCGATCGATAGGTCAGTCCTCGCTTTCTATCTTCGAGGTTTTCCTCTGTCTGCCCCAGCCAGTTGCCATATTTTCTTTCTGTCTTTCATTCTTTTCCACCGTCTCCATTTGACGAGAGAGAGAGAGAGAGAGAGAGAGAGAGAAGGAGAGCCGTGCTCTTGTTCAGGATGTTTCAATAAGAGGCAGGAAGACACACACACACACACACACACACACACACACAGAGAGAGAGAGAGAGAGACTGACAGACAGAGAGGACACAAGAGCAAAAGCTCTCGCATGACTGTCCAACTGGTCCGCCCACCTACAGAAAGAGAGCCAAACCCTGTTCGCAGCCGGGTACGCCAGTCCCCCCCCCGCCCTTCTCGTTCGTTCTCATTCCATCTAGAGAGGAAGGCAGGATGGAAATGGAAAAGCAAGTCAGCAAGGCAGGCAACTAGGCAGGAAGGCAGGCAGGGAAACGAACTGACGGGCGGGCGGACAGGCTGCCAGCCCTGGAAGTCGACACAAAAAAAGAAGGGAAGAAATGAGAAAGAAAATCAAGATAGTTAGAACAGCAAGACCAAGTAAATGAGAGAAAGACAGACAGAAAGACAGATCAAGTACGGATGCCTAACCATATGTATGAAGACCCGACCCAATTTATCCCCTCCCCTCATTTGTGTATCCCCCCCCACCCCCCACCACCTCCATGTCCCCCCCCATTGCCCCTCATAGAAGGCCCTCCGAGGACCCCGGCGGCTCTCGCCGGCATGAAGCCACCCCCCCCCGGTGCCCCATAAAACTGCTGCTCCGCTGTCATGGACGCGACAGGACGCGGGGCCGTCGGCACGCCACGGGGGTATAATCCAACACCAACCGCCGAGGCGGCCGGGGGGGGTCCCTCCGAGCACACGGACTTCGCCCATGTGCTGGTCACAGCGTTGAAGCACGAGCTGGGCACCTCAATGGCAATCACCGTGTTTCTCAGAGAGGCGTTCGACTGTTGTTGGGCGGATTGCGGGGACGGCCCCGGCATCATGGCCGCCGCGACGTCCTCCGAGCTGGTCAGGTTTTCAACGATCGTCCGAGCTCGTTGGCGAGCCTCTGCGTTCCCCACAATGAGAACTGCACGAGTGCCTGGCACCACCTGCAGGAGAGGAGAGGAGAGAAGAAACGAGAAAATCGGATATGAATAACTGGAGGCGTTGTGTGATTGGTCTAGTGGGACTCTCTCTGAATGGTTCTCATTGATCGGGTCACTCATGAGGGCTTTCTTTGCATTGTGACACTCAGACAGACAGACTATATGTTTCTTCTGCTCCCTCTTTTTCTTCATGAACAGACAGACAGACAGACAGACCGACCGACAGACAATATGGTTTCTTTCCCTTCTTTTCTTTATGAATACCCTGAATGTACATACGTACAACCAAATTCGCAAGCAAAAGAGGGGGGGGGGAAAGAGGGCGTTCTCGGTGAAGGGGAGGGAAAAAGAAAGGCCTCCATGACGGCTTAAGTGGAAAGAACAATCTACCTCCCTACCTACTCACCTCACAGAGCGTTTTGAGAACCTGAGCGTCCTGACTTCCGAGCGGCGTGTCTCCGAGGGCCTCCCTCATCCTCAGCAGAGGGTTTGCACGGCTGCGTCTAGTGATGGAGAGAACCGCACCCGACTCGTGCTCGATCATCCTCGCAGTAGTCCCCTTTGGTCCGACCACCCTCCCCACATCTTCCTCCCGTATGAGCACCACCAACGCCTGGACCTCCCTGTGCGCGTCCAGCTGGACCCCCAGAAGGGCGAGGCGGGACGAAGCAAGGTGGTACCCTCGGCGGACCTGCGGGCAGGCAGGCAACAACAAACGAAGAACAAAAAACATCATCAGACGGACAGAAATCATCAAAGTTTTAGTCAGTGCACACAAGAAACCTGCTTGAGTTAGGAAGAAAAGGGAATTTAAAAACTCCTAAGGAACGCATACACGAAAAAAAAGACGGAAAGACGGACAGACAAAAAGGAAAGAAAACAAGCAAGTCGCGAAGAATCAGAGACCGACAGGAAGACAGACACCAGACAGTCCCCCACTGCCCTCTCAGATGGCCTCCCTGATCTTCTCTTCTCTTTCTCTTCCCACCTGCTGTCGCGTGCCCGCGATGCGCAGCTGCATGCAGTTTTCGACAGACGCATGAAGGAAATTGCAAGAAGAATGCAAAACTGCTCAGAAGAATACGGAAGCAGGTTCTTCCCCAGCAACGATGACATCAGTGAAGCTTAGGTGGGAAATGGCAAAGAAGTGCGCCCAGTAATTGCGAGGAAGAACTTCAGCTTAAAAAGAAGAAAGGACGCAACGACTAATCGACTGCCTGATCAAATGAATGAATGCGAGGAAACCCCTGAATATTGGGTGTGCGTGTGTGATCATGGACAGAGAGAGTGCCGACGATACCGTGTCCACACACCACACTACAGCCAGTGGCGGACCGGAGAGAGAAAAGCCAGCTCGGCGCCCCGCTCTTCCTCACTTTCCTTCCGAGAGTCCCAATACGACCCCCGTGCCGAGCTAGCTCACTTCTCTCTCCCCATCTCTCTCTCACATCCTTCTATCTATAGAGAAAGAGAGAAAGAGGTACATTCTCACTGACTGACTGACTGACCGTCCGGAAAGGGGATCCCTCCTCCTGTCCGACAATCGTCATCGACGCTCCTGCAGCAGCGGCAGCCATGAATGTTCGAACGCACGATGATGCAATTGAATTCCTTTGTTCTTTCAGTTGTTTGTGTGTGCTGACGGTCTTTGTCTCGAGTCCTTCCTTATTCATTCATTCATTCTTCATTCATTCATTTATTTATTAATTTAAACATCTGTTCATGATACTTCGACGCGATGATCACCCTCGATCGAAGCGGAATTTATTCCTCTTTGAATGACTCTGCATGCCCCTTCTAGTCTAGAAGGATAACAACGGAATCACTTAAATTCTTTCCATTTCATTCCTCTTCATGAGCGTCTTCTGCCCGCCTTTTCTCAACCAGAAGCAGCCGCAATATGATCAACAGGGCAACAAGAAAGGGAAGGGAAAAAGCATCTCCCCTCTTTGCTTTCTCTTCTCTCCCTTGCACCAAGATTCTCTCTCTCGCTGCACTCACTCAGTAGCCGACTGCCTGTTTCACTGACCAGATGCGCACTCGAGTCCCGTCACAGTCGAACCCCCTCTTCCGACCAGTCTCTTGATCACAGGCTCCGGAACGATGATCTCTTCCACAGCGATGTCAGAAGACGCAGAGGAGGAGAAGCCGTGGGGGGCGTGCCCCTGCTGCTCCAGTGTGCGGGCACGCGCGGACTGAAGCGACGGGTCTTGTTGATCCCGAGATCGCGACAGGTGCTGCATGGTGATCGTTCCCCCGTTATTCGGACCTCGTTCGAGGTTCACGGCCCCGTTCTGCTTGATTGTGATGGGGCCTGGGATAATCACCCCCGGCGTCCCCCCTTCCGTTCCCGTCATCCCGGGTGTCCCCCCCCCCGACGGGTAGGAGGGATAGGAAGGCGTCATCATGCCTCGCTGCTCCTCTCGAGCACCCCCCCCGGACACCAGACCCGCCCGGTTGCCAAGCCCCGGGTGGGGCGGGAAGGTTTGAACAGGGGTCATTGGGGCGACATAAGGAGACGCCCCCATAGCATTGGGAGTCTGGGTGAGAGAGGCCCCTCCCCCGCCTCCGATGGTGGAGGTAGGGGAAGCAGCAGAGTAAGGGGGAGGCAGACCACTCGGGGTTTGCTGCTGCTGCTGCTGGTGTTGGCCTTCCCCATGAAAGCGGTTTGCAGGGCTTGCAGGCAGAAGTTGGCCTAGTTGGGAGAGCACCCACCCATTTGTCGCAGACGCAGCCGAACCACTCGGACCTCCCAATGCGTGGGATAGAGGAGGGGGGCTTGCAGCAGGAAACGACGTCGGGGTTTGCTGGAGCGCCGGAGCCGGAAAACTGACTGTGGAGGATTGTGGGGGGGCGGAACGAAGGACAGCTTCACCCTCAGCATCTGACAGGGCAATGAGGGGCTGTGCAGGGGAGAGGAGGTGTAAATCGGAGGATGACAAGTGGAGAAGACGGGACAGTGCACCCATCACTCCCGTACTGGTTCCCCGTAAAGTGATCTTTCGCAGCAAATGCGAAAAGCTCGGTTGACGGAGGAATCCCGGGACGACCCTGACAGTGGCTTCCTCCCCGTAGGTTCGGAAGGCCATGACAGTGGCATGAGAAACGACCAACTCGATTTCGGCAAATTTCGGCATAACCGTTCCGTAAAACATTGTAACCGCCAGTGCCAGTGCTTCTCCCTCCCCCCTCAGAATTAAGGCCACTGCCGATTGAGGCAGCGCAATCTCAACTGGTTCATGAGGCGTGACTCGTTGAACGAGATTCTTCAAATACTGACGATCAGGCTCAGCGTCAAGACAAACTAGAACGGTCGAAACTGACATTTTGGTTTCGAAGTAAACGCAGATTGGCGTCCCGTGAGTTCGGAGATTGAAGCTGCGGGAACTTCCGCGTACCTTCGTGTCTGAGGACCTGGTCTTTAAAACATAAAACTTCACTGCCAGACTAGAAAACAAAACAGAGCGCCCCCAAGTCTCCAACGAAAATCGGCATTCTGAACATGCAACCAATTTTTGTTGGCATTGCACTGGAGCCCACAACACTTAAATTGACATGGCAAACGTTGGTCAAGCAATGGCTCACAGGGGAAAGCCTGGGGAATGTCAAGCTCACCGAAGATGATGAGATGAAGAGGGGTGCTGGGTCGATGCAGATGCGTCTCCGAACTTTTGTGGGCCGCATTTTCCCCGAGGGCCCCGGAAAGTCGCTTGCATGACGCTCGCTTGCGATGGGCCCGGAAAGCGGGAAAAGCTCTCCGCGGGGGCCCGGCCGCGCCCACCCGTCTTACGGCTCCGCCGCCGCGCGCGCCAGCCATGTCTAGCCATCTCGTAGTAACGATCTTAAGCGATCTCGTACATCCGGGGACCGATCCCTGCATGACCATTAATGACCATCATTCTGGCTAATTAAAAAGATCTGAACTAATTTGAATGTTTCTGACTGTGATTCTGATTCTGACAGAATTTTACAGGTACTTACAGGATTTAACAGGATTTTCAAATTTTTATAGATCAAAACTACTAGGAACTAAATAATCAGAATCAATTAATTTTGATTGTACTTGATTGGCATTGATTGCAAATTTACAATCATTCAATTATAAAGTTTAGCTTACCTAACTCTACTATATAACAGGACTCAATATAAATGGAATCTAACGGTGTCGTTATACCTAACGTTATACTATACTATTTCCACTCAAGACAGGAAAAGAACTAAACAAAGAAACATACCTCATGGGGAAGCGGGCTAAGCTGCGGTGGCTTGCTTCTTTTCTCTACAACTGCATACATGGGTTGCCATTTGTCTCTGGTTTCGGAGACTCTAGGCTAAACCACAATTAATCACACGCACTCCGAATGGACAGGCTATATGTTTCTTCTTGTCAAACATACTATATACTTATTCTTCTGCCTTCTTTTCTTTTTCTTCATATACATGACAAACCAAGAAAAAGAAAGAACACAAATAACAATCAAACAGGGTGGGCAGGGAGCCCGAAAGGTGAGAGTTAAGCGCCCCTTGTCTCTCCACCTCCCGACAGAGTTTCACGTGATCACTGAGCTCACGGAAATCCTCTGCTGCTTCCACTCAAGACAAGAGAGAGAAAAAAACAGATCAACACATCATTGCACGGACACAAGTGCACAGACATACAGGCACACGAGAAACATGACGAACGAAATACCTATCCACACACACGCACACACACACACACACACACACACACGCACACACACACACACACACACACGCACACACACACACACACACACACACACACAGAGAGAGAGAGAGGGAGAGAGAGAGAGAGGGAGAGAGAGAGAGACGTGGGGCGGGGCAAACTCAGCGAGAGAAAAAATCGAGCTGGGCGTGCCTGCCTGCTTGCCTGGGGGAGAAGAAGTGCTTTGCCAAGGCTACAGAGAGCCGAAGGTCAGTTCAGTCACAATTTGTCAACAGCGCAGTCGGCAGGCGGGAGCCGTCCATGCCTACAAGCACGCACCCACGCATACATGCATGCAAAGAAGACTCTGAGGAAAAGACTCTGGAGAGAGAGCTGAAAAGAGAGAGGCATCATATTTTGAATCAGAGCATTTCAGTGATACCAAGTGGGGCCGATACAGAGGATGCACATCAAGTTTTCGAGTCTCTGTGTGCCTAGCAAACCGCTGTCTCACTAAATTGATCTGCACCTAATTTTGTCTCATAAAAGACGACATGACATGATCATGGCCAAACAAAACAGAGCTCCTCGACCTAACAGCACCTTAGAGGGGATCGATCGATGACTGTCCCCATGCAACGTGTCAGATCAGAATCACTCTGCGGACCACAGCTTCAGGAAGAGGATCATGCCCGCCTGCAGAAAAAGCAGCCATGAGAAAAAAAAAGAAACGTGGACATGATCCTCAGTTGCCGACCTTTTACATCAGAAAGACAGAGTCAAAAGGCATTCAGTTCATTTTCCGAAAACGAAGTGAGTCTGGGCGCGCTTTCGTTTCTGAAAAGGTCCATTCGAACGGAACTCTCTGGAAAGAATCATGACTGCAAATCCGATTTCGAGAGCTCTCTCTTGGGGAAAAAAATGACATGACTATTCATACTGTGTGGGTGTGTGCCTGTTTGCGGTTTGCCGTGCACAGCAAGTAGTTCATATATGTACGGGTGTAGGTTTCAGTGGCCAGAAAACCAACCTGAATGCTTGCGAGCAACACAACTGCGTAGTAGGGTGCTGTGAGTCCTACTGAAGTGTGGATGCCCGCAAGGAGGGCCGAGGACGGGAGGGTGCGGACCAATGAGGAGAAAACTCCGACGATAGGGAAAATGAGTGAGATCAGGAAACGCTCCGTCTTCGACACCTGCATGGTCAGCGAGGCAGTTATCCCTGCAGGGCGGAAAGCAGTGCGCAGATGGCACGTGGCGATCATTAGACTGGCTGCATGTAACGACGTGTCATCGAGAAGCACACAAGAATGCATACGTCGTTTCACATAAATGTATGAACTGACCCGCAATCACGTACACGCATACAATGCCGAAGCAAGACCAAAAAGTCAGAATTCGCATATACTGGTAGAAACTTGACACGGGCAGGCCCCATTTCAGCAAGGAAAAGTCGTCAGTTGACAGGAGAAGCACAGGCTCCATGACGGAGAAGCTGGAACTGGAACGACCTCAGCCGGTGTTGCTCACTTGTGTGCAACACACACACGCTCGAGACGTTTGTGCAACAGTGTTGCAACACACCACGAAGGTTCACCAAACTGTACAGACGTCATGACTTGGGCGGAATTTGCTGCGGAAAATCAAGTCTTGAAAGAGCAGCAGGATTGGAGAAAAGAGTCTGCAATCATTGATGCTGACAGCTGCATGGTAGAATACTCTACAATTAAGACAGAGCTACTTTTATATATATAGCGTTTAATTATCGTCAATCTGTATTCGAATATTAATATTATGAATATAACAAGCCAGATTCGCGCGCTTTGCGCGCGCATGCGAATTGGGTTCTGACATGCGCAAAAATTGCACATTTACGCATTGCGAGTGGCCCAGAAAAGCGAATACGTGCCCCCCGTGACCTTTTTGCACGCGTGTAAGAGCCACCTCAGCAAGGACTTTCCGGGGCCATACCATTTCTCAAGGTCAGACACATTTCTCTTCGATGAACAATTTATTAAGATTCAACAGACTGTATTTTTGCATGCAGTCTTCTGCGATCGACTACATCGCTTCTCCTCCCTAGCTGTCCCCACTCTGACAGCTGCTCCAAGTACATATGAGGCGATGAGAGGCCACGTGTTGATCTTTCCCAGAAACTTGTATAATCATGTATAATCAATCTCTCTCGAGCTGAACTGCATGGGATTTAGCCGCCTCTGCTCCATGTAGTATAGAGCGAGGAGCATTCGTCTCTCTGGGGCATGCATGTACGCGCCTCGGAATGTTCCCAGACGCAGGCAACTTTGCCTGAAAGCCGTCGATGCCCCTTTGTCCTAGCCAGAAGAGATAGAGCTCACCTCTCTGCGTATAGAAGTGAAGCCTTCCACAACCGCATCAAGTACCGCATCTGCAGAGGACTCCACATCGAGCAGGTCGACATGAAGGCGTATGAGACAATGAAGAAAGCTGAAGCGGCACTGAAAGACGTGCGAAAAGGTAATTTGCTTTATATGATTTCTGATGGTGATGATACATGATCCGAGTGACAAAAGAAAAGCTGCACAGTCACTGATAAAGAATGTTTCTGCTCTGTGTGCAGCTGCGTACATGCAAAACGAGCGAGAACGCAAGAGGGTCTGGAACCGAGAAATACAGGTCAGATGTTCGAGACTCTACACTCCGTTCTTCTTAACATTTTGAGACATTTTGAGACTATCAGAGGATATCAGAGGGACCTGGTGCTTTTTTCCAGAAATCGACTTTCTCTGTCTGCAACTCAGTCTTTCTGCAGGCCGCGTTTACTTTGTGCCGCTTTGCACCCGTTTCTCCTATTTATAGTTCTCTTCTTTTCACACCGTTATTGCGGAGCTTGCATACATTTCCAATACCCCCTGGAATATGATTCTGACTCCAATGCATTTCCCCAGATACCCTCCTGTGCATATGCCTCTGTGTGTGTGAATATGTGTGCGCGCACTAGGTGTGTGTGTGTGTGTGTGTGTGTGTGTGTGTGTGTGTGCGTATGTGTGCGTGTGTTTGACAATGTGTGCCTGTGTGTGCGTGCCTGTATGCGAGCATCAATGTGTGTCTCTCTGTATTAGTATATTTCGCTGCTTCTAAGTATGTGTCTGAACGTGTGTAACGGTGTGTCTAGCTGGGTCTCTGTCGGACTGTCGGTCTGTCTGCCCGTCTGTGTGTGGACTCTGCGCGTGTATGGGTGAGTGTCAGTGTCAGTGTACATATATGTGTGCGTTCGTGTGTCTGTATGTGTGCGTGCTTGCGTGTGTGTGCGTGCGTCTGCATCTGAGTTCACATGCGAAGTTAGTGTATGCCTCTGTGTCCGTCAAATGGTCAGAGATCTATGTACGGTCAAAAAGCGTTTAGACCACGTTTGTGTTCCTTTTTGAAAAATTCGATCGTGCAGTGCTGTCTCCTTTCATGAAAGCACACTCCTGCACATGAAGAGAAAGCGAATCAAATTGCCAATGAACAAAAGAATGTGTTAACTGTCGTTATTGCAGGCTGAACGTCAAGCAAAGTACCCTCGACTTCGAATCCTTCGTCCGGGACCGCATCTCGAAGCCTTTTCAGACTTTGATGAATCTTTGAACTGGTGCATTGCAACGTTCTTGAGAAAATCTTCAACTGAGGTGGACGACTCCTTTAGAGAATTTTGGAGGACTGCTGAGGCACAGCGAGTGTACACCAAAATGCTTGAGGAGACCAGAGACCTGACCAGAATCGAAAAGAGCAATGCACAGGACCACAGATGGTGGGAGGGTCATTACCAAATGCTTCAGTGTCGGTGACTGTATATGCTACATTAGCAAGTGTCGGGTGACTGTATATGAACAAAATTCCCGATGCACTGCAGGTATGCCTTACCGAATGAAAACAGTCCCTCAAAACGTGCCCATCATTTCCTCTGAACGGCATTTTCGACTTCAGAAATTGAATCTGTAAAAAGATGGACGTTCCTCTCTCCTGGTTGAGTGCAACAGAAGAGAATGGGCCGACTTCCTTGCTGCTGAAGAAGGCCTTCTCAAGCCGCACAGTAAGAGAGCAAAAAGATGCCTAAAGTCTGTGAAGGCCCCTCAAATTAGCTTAACGTTCGTAGCACTGCGCGTTCGTGTTGCTTAATGTGATTTGAATGAATATCCCAAACTCAGACTGCAATATCAAAATTTTGTTGTTGATTATGCATTCCACTTTTAATACAGGATTGTTAATTATATATATTAATTAAGTATTGAAATCATGACATTGATCAAGCTCTTCATTTTTTTTTATATTCATAGTGCATAGATTCATCAAACATGTCTCTTCCTTCCTAACCATAGACTATGGTCCATAGTTCAACTGAGTTAATTAGGTTATATGTTCAGACCTCTGCTTTAAACTTTAGCATATATTAGCACATATATAGCGCATATACCTATCAATCGTAACTCTCGAAGCCTTCATAACAAGTTCATACCTATATAGCTTCATGCATAAGACTGAACATCGTTAAAACATTCTTCCACTGTTCATAATTTAAATACGTTCAACAATGTTTAAATTTAAATCATACGATTTCTCAGTTTTTTAACTATATTTTTTTCATTGGCCTCCTGCTTCTTAAATGCCCACATCGTGCAGAATGCCTAACTTGTACAGAAAGCCTCCGGCAGGGACAAGGTGCGCTTCGCCAGATCTCGAAGCCCCGCGCCCTGTATAGTAGAGTAAGATGCCCTGCATGCCAAAACGCGCGCATATCGCGCGAGAAATGCGCTGCACGTTGCATGCATGCAATTAAGTAAAAAAATGTTATGCATGCGTGCAACTACCGATCAATGTATATACGTATATGTGTTTATCCTTGTAGGAAATCCCGTTTCATTTGCCTGTAGACTGGATCTGCACCTCTCCGATCCCTTTTCGGTAGTCGCCTGCATGCTCGCACGTCACCTCTCTGCATCAAAGAAGTGAGTCCACTTCAGCCGGTCCCAGTCTCTGCATGCATAGACGTCTCCACCGTTGTTTGCTTTTGCCTGAGAAGCCCCCTGCAGATAGCATCCCATTCAGCCTACAAAAACGCTGAAGAGTGCACACGAATCCCCTCAAAGGATCAAAAGCTGGCCGAAGAGCTGGAGATCTAAGGTTGCTTCAGCTTCCTTTTCAAGGATTGAATTGTGGACCTTCCACAACACTGTTCTGCAGGGGGTCCTCTGACTTCCTTCACCGTCAGAAGGGAAAACCTTGATGCCCATCAGGGTATTTAAAGCACAGACATCTTGATACTTTCATTTCTCACACACATACAGTTCAGGGAAGGACTTGGCATTTTGATTTGAATAAAATGAGAACATCTCTTGATTCCTTCCGAATTCCGAAAGACATGCTGGCAGACGAGTCCAGTCGCAGACGCGTGGGCAAGAGAGTCCCTGTACCCCTGCAAGATGGGACAGAGGGGTACAGAAGATTCTCATGTGCCCAGGCATGGAGACGCGCCTCTTGCGGAACTCCTCACTCAGGAGATCCTCAGCAGCTGTATGGAGTTTCTTTTCCCTTCATGGTCAGGAACGAGGCAAGGAGAGTGCCCCCACTCCCTCCTCTCTGGGAGCTTCGAAGCTTTATTTCTGGAAATCTCCACGAAGAGAGACTGGCAGAGGAGGGAGAGGGAGGACTCGAGTTCTTCACGTTCATGGAGGAGGTCCTCGGATCCGACTGGGATATGCCTCAAGGTAGGTTCATGGAATTGAGCAATCAACGCAGATGACTTTCCTTTGTGTCTCTTCTCCTCTTTCTCTTTCCTCCTTGTCTGAATGTCGCCTTCTCTTCCTGACCGCATGCAACCGACTTCCCCCATCCGCGTTTATTCTTTCCTCTCTGTGTATGTAGGTACGTTTGTGTGTGTGTGTGTGTGTGTGTGTGTGTGTGTATCTCTTGATGCAACTGCTGCAGTTGGGCGGGATACCTCAAGTCACGCGCCAGCAAACGGGGCGTCGGATGCAAACGCGCAGATTGGAGAGATTCTGTCAGTGATTACAGCAGATCGTCGGATGGCATTCTGTTTCCAGAGTGAATGTTTTTCTTTCAAAGCTTGTACCCAGTTTTCGTTTGTCTGTCTCAGCGTCTTCCTCTCAAAAAATCACTCATAGAAGAAAGTCATAAGAGAAAAGAGGTGCATGTCTGACTGTATGTATTTCTATATCGATGTATGAAACTGCAGGCCCCGGTTGGACTGTATGTATTTCTATATCGATGTATGAAACTGCAGGTCCCGGTTGGACGAAACCAATCAGAGACAGAGACTCCAGGCAGCTGCGCTCAAAAGGTGCCTGCGTCTCCTCGCAGATCAACAGAGGCAGATCAAAGAACTGAAAGAAAAGACGACAAACAAAAACGACATGTGCAATTCGAACACCCCCAGCAACATCACAAGGATTTCCGCTCAACCGACTGAAGCCACACCCACCCAAGAGAACGACCCCAATCCCCAGACCTCTAATGATTCCAGGGGAGCACCATCGTCAGAGGTGCTGCAAGAGTCTCCACTCTTCCAGAGCCGACCCGCCTCCCCTGTAGTTCTCCTTCCTAAATCTGATGCCGGTCAATCCTTCGCCCCCCTTGTGCATTCCAACGACGACACACAACGCTCCCACGCCCTGACAGTGCCCCCCTCCCCGAGTCCCCAGGCGTCCATCGGTCGGCGGAGAAGACCCGACGAGGCCCCCCTCTTTCGAACCCCCGGTGCTAGACCCACAGAAGTGGGGCCAGCAACCGAGGTGCCTCTTATGGGAGGGGGTGGGGTTGACTCGCTTCCCTCCGCTTGGCTCGGTGCACCCGATTTGACTCTCACTGCAGACGATGCATCCCTCAGGGAGACAGCGAAAGAGAAAGAGGCACTTCAAGAAAGAGGGTCTGGATCAGGAGAGAAGGGAGAAGAAGCTGCGGTCGATGCAGAGGAAGAAGGGGGGGCAAATATGCTCTCTGAGGATAGGAAAGAAATGGAAAAATCGGCAAGCGATGTTGCAAACGAGTCAGATAACGGGTGTGTACAGAGAGAGCAAAATGAAGAAAGGAGAGAAAGTGATACTGAGGATGCCCTCTCTGCAGTTCTCACAACACAGCGCTCCGATGCGGACGGAGAAGCAGAAGAAAACAAGGAAGCAGACGAAACAATAGAAGGAAGTAGAGATCCGTCAAAAATCGATGCGGAGTCTCTGGGAGAGGAAAACGAAAAGAAAGAGAAGCCAAATGAAGGCCCAGTGCCTCAGGCCGAGATGGACGAGGGGAACGAAACAGCAAGAGCAGATGGGGAGAAGGAAGTTGCGGAGGGGGATCCCTCCCCTGCCCCTCTGGTATTCATGGTCACAGGTGAGGGCCTGCTCCCTTCTTTTGGGCCTCCCGACGCAGAAGCAGAGGCAGGAGAGGGGAAAGGAGAGGTGCAGGAAGGAGAAGGGCGGGACGACTCAGACGATGAGAAAGTCCAGTCGCCTGAGAGGGAAGGGGAAAGGGAAAGAGAAGAAAAGGATTCCCTCCAGAGTCAAACGGCTTCGATAGCGTCTGTGGGCGAACAGAGAAGAGAGGACCTTTCTGACCACTCGAATGGCTCTTCTTCTTCCTCTGGCAGTGGCCTTCCACGCTCACCGCAGTCGAAAGAAGCAAAGAAAGCCGCCGCAGTGCTCACGTCAGGGGCGATTGAAATGATTTTGGGTGACCCCTCTCTCGCTGTTTCTGGATTCTGCATAGGCGAAGAGAGCCTCCATGAGGAGCCCGCCACTCAAGCCGACGCTCCAGTTGACAGTCACGAGCAAGGCAGACGCGGCAAAGTGCACACCGTGCATGTTCCCGTACATGCCTCTGAAGAAGCCGAAGCAGTCCCCTCGACTCATAACAACAAAGACGCAGCGCATCAGACGGCACGACCGATTTCGATTGCAAGAGCGCAAACTGCAGCGTTAGAGAGCTTTGCCTTCAACCAATTGCTGCAGAGCAGTGCTGCACCGATCATGGAGCCAGACAGAAGACCCCCGACAGACGACGAGACGGACCTTTCTGCTGCCGCTGCTGTGGCTGCGATTGTCTCTGAGACCCTTGACGGCAGTCTGAAGGAGGCATCACAGACGACTCAAAGTTTTGTGACAGGCCTCTTGGATATGGCACAGGTACAAAGGGAAGGGAAGGGAAGAGAAGGGAAGGGAAGGGAAGAGGAGGGAAGGGAAGGGAAGGGAAGGGAAGGGAATCAAAAGAAAGGGAACGAAAGGGAGTCTGGAGAAGCAAGAGCAAAAGAAAGTACACATCAGGTAGAGGCTGACTGAATGAGCAAGAAATTGAGTGGGTCCGTTGGAGAGTGAGGAGGTATGTAGTGAAAGAAATGGTCAATGAAGAAGGGAGTAATTTGATCATGGGATGAGCGAGCTAATTGGGGAGATTTGAATGTAGACTCCTTTTGCTTCTTCCTCTGTTCTCCAGTCCCTTTCGCTTTTCTTTTTCTCTGTTTCTTCCTTCCACGATTTGCCCGATGCTTCCTCTTCCCGGATACACTGACATGCTTGTGACCTCAGCCCCGAGGAACTAAACTGTCTTAGCCCGCACTGTTCTGTGTTTGCGTTTCATGCAGACAAGGAAGGTTGTCATGAACACTGTGTGCTCAGCAAATCCCCTTGAGTTACGTCATCTTCTCGTTTTCTCGCTTTCGGTATCTGATTTTCACTCTGCCTATCTGAATGTCCATTTGAATGCTTGTCCCTGTCTCTCCATGCATGCATTTTCCTTAATTCCCTCCTTCCCTCCTTCAGGCACAGGCGGAAAAGAGGGCGGCAGCAATGGAAGCACGAGTCGCCCGTCTGGGCCTTTGTGTGAGTGCCTTGTGGAAGTGGCAAGGCCTTTTCCACGAGGCAAAGGTGCAGGATGAAGAAGAGCAAGAAGCGCAGATGGCTGCATTCAACGAAGGTCAACTGGAGGCAGAGGCAGAAGCCGAAAGGGCGCAGGAAGAGGCGAACACTCTTGAGGGCGGACCTGCGTGCTTCTCTCTATCCTACTCACTGTGCTCTGCCCGGTGAGCAGATCTCGCCTGCATGTCTCTTCTTGTTTTTGTTTTCTGACTCGTACCCTGCCTGTTTCTTCACTTTCCTGTGCCGGCAGGACGTCTTTCACTCACTCTACCACACAACGCTCGCACACACTTCTTCGCATGTACGTCGCTTCTCTTCTCTTCTCTTGTTTTCTTCTTTTCTTTTCCCGTCATTAATTCTGCATTGCGTTTCTTCGCCCCCGCGCTTATTTTTGTTTCTCTGAGAGAAAGTCTTGTCGCAGCTCCACTTAGAACGGCACTCACTTGCTGTCCTTCCGGCCTGTCTGACAACGTATACGTATGCAGAGATTCGGATGGGCCCACTGGACGACCCCGGCCCCACTCAGCAGCTGCTCCAGAAAGAAACACACACTCTGGGGCACGTGTGTTGACGCACAACAGGACAGAAGCACACACGATTAGAAGGACAGAGAAGAGAGTGAGTGATCGTGGAAACAGAGAGCCGCCTTCCACTCACGTTCTCTTCTCTTCTGTGGAGAGTGAGAGAAGCCTGAGGAGGAGAGATCTGAGCAGACGAGGAGAAGGAGAGGAAAACATGCCTGTGCATGAGGGCTTCCATGTGGACAAGGAACACGCAATGACAGAGTGGGAAAACCTTCTCGTTCACTCAGGCCTTTTTGGACACTTTGCACATATGTCCGTTAGCCTTTTCTTTTTTGTTTTATCTTTCTGAGGAGTGCATGAGGTTCACATTTCATTCAGTGGATTTTCTTGTCGGTGTCATTCTTGACTTTTTCTTTATCTGCTCCGTCGCTCTTTTTGTCCGCTGTACCCGGTCTTACTGTGATTCTACAGGCTCTGTCTGATGTTTATACAAGTTTGGAGTTTCCCAGCCGTTATATCTCAGACTCCCATCTGTTTCTGTCGACCTAGCTAACTTCTTTCAAATTGCTGAGTCCTTGCACGATGCATCTCTCTTTTTTTTTTTTTTCTCCAGTCTTTCCACTTCTCTTCGTCGCTTCTGTTGAACCCCCTCGTCCCATCCCTTGTCGTGCAGCACTTTGAACTGCCTCCGAGCGGTTGTGAGACTTCTTCAAGTCGTGGGGCTGTACCCAATAGAGACCCTTCCATCTGCTGTGGACATCTTCAGAGGAGGCATCTCGGAACTCACGCGTGCGTCAGCTGGCAGCATTGTTCTTTCTTGGCTGTTTTCTCAGCGTGGCCGACTTTCCGTCTGACTCCTCGTATTTTCTTTGGCTTGGCTGATATGGGTTTCCTGCACACCCACAATTTACTTGCTTCGTCACTAGATTGCAAGTAAATCCTTCATCGAAAAACTAAAGATATCTTCGCCTTCTCTCTTCTCGTCTGGTAGGTATGCAGGATTCACAAAAAGTAAAAAGAATTTACGTCTGTCTGTTACAAGACTTTCCTTTTCCTCCTTATCTCTACGAATCAATCTGCAGGATGGACCAGAAGAGCCCAAACGCTAGTGCGCACAGCGAACGGGCAGTGGTTGAAGAAGGTCAAACCGCCAAGAAGGTAAGGAGAAAGGAAGGAAGGAAGGAAAAAACAAAGGAACAAAGTCTGGCCGCAGACTGACTTCACCCCTCAGTGACCTCTCACCAAATCCGGGTGCTTACATGAAAACGCACATCACCGCAAGGGGAAGCATACGTTCTCTCTCTTCATCCAAGGTGCATTCAATGTGATTTGATCTAATTTTGCAGGCCGGTGCTGGATGTTATGAACGAGAAAGCGGACTGGCACAGCATCTTTGCCCTTGAGGTCAGTACACACATTCTTATTCTCTCGGCGGCTTGATTTCCACACACGCTTCTTTTTTCTTTAAGCTCTCTTTTCTTCGTTGACTCTCCCTCCTCCTGTCCTTCCTTCGCTTGCTTCCCGCCTCCTCTTTTTTACGTTGCCCTTTCTTCTCTCTGTTTTGACTGTTACCCATCTTGTGCTTTGCACCAGTCGGTATTTTTTCGTTCTTCAAAGGAGCTGTCTGTCAAGCAGACGGCTTCATCTTTGCAGCTTCAGACCTTTGTCTCTGCTCCAAAGTGGCAGCCCCAAGATGATGACGGGAAAAGATTCCCACAGGAAGGAAGAGAGGCACAGCAGATGGGAGCAAGGGAGAATGGACGGATGGATGGATGGATGGATGGATGGATGGATGCGTCCATGCACACATTAATACATGCAGAAGAGACTTGGAGGAGGGCTCTACGCGTCGAAAGACGAGACCCCCAACGAAGGCTTCACTTCTGGAAGCACTCACAGCCACGGCAGGCGTCCTCCGACGGCCTCCTCTCGCTCAGGGGTCACGCAGGGGGGAATTGCTACCAGAGGCGCAACACCAGAGCCCCCTCGAGGCCCTCCTGGCTCATCAAGACGCTCTCTGTTGCACAGCCAGGCGGTCATCCCGGCTGTCCCTCCAAGACCCGCTACGGCCTCGGGACTGCACCCTCTTTTGCAGGCTCCAGGGGGCTTCAGACCTCAGTCGTTGGCGCACATTCGGGGAAAGTCACACAGACGTGCAGGTTGGTCGGTCGGTCTGGGAGGGGGGGGCAGCTGTGATGGAACTAGTTTGTTAGGCTGTGGCAGATTGGTTTCCGCCAGCGGCGTGCTTTCTCTCTGCATATCCGAGCCTTTTTTCTTGGCACTCACATAATTCAACTGAAGTCCCACAGGCTGTAGTGCTTGCTCGCCTGGTCCTGTTTCCTTTCTCACCCCAGACGTATGTCTGTGCATGCCAACAGTGTGCTGTCTCTCTCTCTTCAAAATATGAGAGAGAGAGAGAGAGAGAGAGAGAGAGAGAGAAATTTCAAAAGAAGAGAGAGATACACACACACACACACACACACACACACCCACACCCACACCCACACCCACACACACAGAGAGAGAGAGAGAGAGAGAGAGAGAGATTTGAAGTCTGCATCTCGATCTGTTCACGCATGATACGACATGCATACTGCAGCTGCGTTTGCTCGTGAGCATCTGGACATGCAGCTCCTTCTGCACCCAGAGATTCTCAAGGTACGTGGGTTTGGTTTGGTTGGGTTGGGTTTGCAGGTATGGAATTTTCTTTAGCTCGGATGAAGGAATGGATTAATCGGTTAATCGATCAATGAGGAAATAAATGGACGATTGCTTAAAAAACTTTGGATCGATGCATGAATGCTCAGATACTCAATCACTGAGGGCATGGACACACGCATAACTGTTTGAAAATGCCCTGTCGATCGATTCCTTGAATTAAGAACTTGGGTGGATGATGTGACCAGCTGGTCTTTCCTCTCCCAGATTTTTTGTTTTTGTCGTCCTTTCGTGCCCGTCTTTTTTGCCTTTTTGTAAAGCTCGTCGCGTCACAAAAACTTGAATTAATGGCCAACACAAAAGCCAATGAGCAGGTTGCAATTTTGAGAGACCCCTGCTTTTTTCTTTACAAAAGACAACTTGCGTATTGATCCATGCGCTTCACTACCGAGTGCGTCACGGGGCGTCGACATCTCCTGGAAGTAAGCCTGTTCGTGTGTGGTCCGCATGGTGAGTGTTTCATTCGCATTTTTTGATGCCCAATTAATCTTTTGCATGAACGAATCATGTGGTTGGCTTTCGTGCAGTCTGCAAGGCCTGCTCCTCCTCCGACTTCCACGGCTGAGAGTGTGACCGCATCTCTCCATTCGACACGGGAAATTGATTCAGATGATTGATTGTTCAAAGGAACAACACTGATAAGAGACTTATCTGTAAGATTTTTGTTTGTTGATCTGTAGGTAAACGGTAACTTACAATAATATATATTCTTTGAAAAAGTAAAATTCAAAACGTACGCTTGAATCTAAATGTTTACCATGAAATTTACAGATGTTTTAAAGTTTTTTTTTACATAAAAAAAATTGAAAAGGATACTATCATTGTTATGAGTTCAAATGACAAAAAAAAAAAAAAACACGTTGAATAATATTTGAAATATAGTACATGCTATTTTAAATATGTAGTACATTCTTTTTTGTTTTAGATATGTTCAGACTCAGAATCGGAAAAATTGTAGTAAACGCATAGTTTTTAATACATTTTGATGATGATTGAGGGTTCGATATGTATGCCGCATCCCCATGTAGAGGAACATAGAGCAGACATATTTTTAACAGAATACCTATAAGTCCCGTCCCATTAGATATTTGTATTTTAGCACCCTTAATCGCCTTTGGCTATATGCTTTCTAAAGTTTACTGATTGGGGCAATGGAGGGACATAAGCAAACTAGGCCGATGCCCTGAGACCTAATACCTAACACACCCGCCTCTAACACCTAACACCTAACATCTAACACCTGCATGGTTTTGTAATAAGGCGTGGCACACGGGAATAACTATGTCCCCAACCGGCTCATGCACAACTCACTTCTGACCAACATGAATGCAAAAACTATTAATATATATAGCCAGATATATAGCTCGAGCTCCAGTACTAAATCCTTCAGCTTTCAAGTTCTTCTCTTATGTCTTTTGAACATTTCTATCTAAACCCCTTTCAGCCGTCTCTCTGGACCTTTTCTCTCTTGCACTTTCCCGATTTCTTCGTTTCTTTGGTTGCCCCATCTCTTGTTTCTTGCCCCTACAGCAGCTACAGGTATGTAGTATTGCGATAAAGTCTTAGGACAGAGTATCGCAGTCGTCTTGAAACGAACGCAGCAGTATGGCCAGATGTTGTTTTATGCTGATTACCTAACAGATCAGTCTAAAGAAGAAGAAAAAAGAGCATTTTGATACATTAACCTAGATATTAACAAAACATTCGTTCTTCATTTTTTGATGTACCGGTGATCGGTTTATCTCTATAGCATGCTTTTAAAAGACTGCGTCAGGCTCTTGAGCCCAGCAAGACTCACTCACTGTCACTATTTGAGAGGGTATGGAGCCTCAGAGTCTGCATGCTTCTGACTTTTTATTCTCTCCACTTGAATACTTCTCCACTTGAATGCTATATCATCACTCTCTATGTCCTCTTTTTGTTCTCTTGAGAATGTCTTTTGCATGTACGTGGGGTTCTGCCAGAACCTTTGCAGCCATCTCTCTGGACTTTTTCTCTGATGCATTTCTTCTTTTCTTCGGTTATCCCATCTCTCATTTCCAGCCCCTCATTTGATCTCATTTGGTTTTGCAGGACATGAGAGAGGGAAGGCCAGAGTAGCCCTCGTTGTTTACCAACGAACGATTACCCTTGCCCGCCTGCTCTCTCTGCGGCAGAATGTCAGTCAAAAAATGAAAAGACTGCAAATGATCTTTGTATGGATTCCAAAGTCGGAATCATCCTGCAAGAGGGTAGAGTTCCTTCAGCACCCATCATTGAAGCATGTTCAGAATGCACCCTGCGGGTGATGCACATGTATTTAAGATATCGCATGAATGCAGAAAAAAAAATGTCGAGCCACTGATCTTTGACAAGCGGTAGCCAATGATTCACAGAATCGGATGTATGAGCCTTAAAGTTTTCTCATGATTTGCTGCTCTGCCCTCTGCCTTCTTCTTTGTTTATGCAGGATGGACCCAGAACAGATGCGTCAGTCGCCTACCAAACATATTCTACTGCCGCGTTTTTGTTTCCACTCCTAGATGCATGGTTGAGGTTAAACGTCGATTGCGTTTTGATTCAAGTAGATAGAAGGAAAATTGAAAGAACATGCACTTAGTCCCGATGAGTATGGATGTCTCTTACTAGATGAAGGAAGACTTAGTTCCTGTATAGTGTAGCTAGGATGAGAACAGTAATGTAAACGAGACTATAAATGTAAGGAAAGAACAGGGACAGGGCACTGAGAGAAAACAAAGAGGATCCAAAAGTTAAGTGCGCTTTGCAGTCTAAATTTGTGAGCATGCTATTCATCTCGATTTGGACCAGGTTCTCTGGGATCACTGGATACATATGTGCTTGATCTGAGTGCACCGTTCTCCAAGCCACCTGCAGTCGATTATTCATCCTCTCTCTGCCTCCTCACTGACAGATTCTTTGTTTTTATGGGAGCATTTCTGTAGCTCCAGAAGACTCTCTATGCCTCCTGTATTTAGTCTCCCCGTATTTGTATCTCTCATACATGTTTATGCAGGCAGTCTCACATTTAAGTACTCTACGCGTTGGAAGTGCCAAGCCCTTGAAGTTCCCATAAACTTCTCAATCAGATACAGGAACTGCAGGTCAGTCTGTGCATCCATAAAAATTAAGGCGTCTAGTTAAGGCGTCTATTTGTTGCCCGGACATTTTTGGGTTTTTGTCCTTCCGCTGCGATCGCCTAGGCATACAAATAGATCTTGAAGGAAGTTTGCAATCCATGCATTCTATTGTTCTCCCTCTTTTTGAATTATAGAAAGGACCTGGTATCCTATCAGACTCCCTTCCCCTCCCTCTTGAGGTATGTCGGCCTGCCTGAAGAACGTTATGCGATTTGATACAGATTGTCTTCTTAAATCCTCTTGCTGACTCAGAATACGTCACGTGCCAAACAGAAGTCTCGTGTTTAAATTAATGTTTGCTCTCTCTGCTTCTATTTTTTGTTCTGTGTCCGCTGATTTACGTTCTTAAGCTACTCTTTATGGCATTGCTTGCCGTCCGTTTTGGCCTATACACAACAAATAGAGAAGTTTTAATGTATTCTACTCTAACTGACTGTACTGACAATTGAAACTTTTATACTGGAAAATGACTTTAAAAAATTTAGTTTTTAAAACATTAAAATAGATAGTTTAACCTTTAAACTAATTGATTTTCATAATTTATTTAAGACTATTTAAGCTTAGTAAGATGTTTAAAAAATGAAATAAAAAAATGTATATATAGAGTATATATTTTTTCAAAACCATAAATTGTTTGGTACCTATCATCGTAAATTAATGCTAAGACAAAAACACAATAAGAAATGTATCTGAATGGCCCTGAATCGATTTGATTGAAGCATTTCTTCTCATGATCATAACTGTTTTGTTTTCAATTCATATGAGGCACTGCTCAACGGCGGGCGTGTCAGGGGTAGGGGGAGGGGGGCGGGGGGGGCATCTCAGTATATATCAAACATGCATACCCGTGAACGCCACCTGCAAAAATACGTGCACATAACCAGAAAGTCAGTCGAATCGCCAGAATACACATAAAAGCATGCATGCAAATACAACCTGTATCTTTAATTTGTATCAGAATGATACATGAAAGCAGGAAGACTGAAATTGGGAAAGCAATCGGACGGGCAGGAAGGCCGAAATCGGGAAGGCAATCAGGTGGGCACCAGGGCGGGCAGAAGGCCGAAATTGGAAGGCAGTCAGGCCGCCAAGAAGACCGAAATTGAAAGGCAGGCATGTAGGCAGAAAGAACGAACTCTGGGAGGCAGTCAGATACACAAGAAGGCCGAATTTGGGAAGACAGTCGGGCCAGAAGGAAGAACAAAATTGGGAAGGCCATCGGGCAAGCAGGATAACCGAAATTAGGAAGCGTTCGGAGGAAACTTGGGCAGGAAGGAAGGCCAAAATAGGGAAGGCAATCAGGCAGGCAAGAAAGCCGAAATTGGGAAGGCAACCGGACAGGCAGGAAGGCCGAAATTGCAAAGTCAGTCAGGCAGACAGAAAAGCCAAAATTTGAAAAGCATTGAGGCAAACAGAAAGACCGAAATTTGAAGGGCAGTCAGACAGGTAAGAAGGCCAAAATAGGAAAGCAGTCAGCATGGCAGGAATACAAAACTCTGGAAGGCAGTCAGGCAGGCAAGAAGGCCGAAATTGGGAAGGCAATCGAGCAGGCAGGAAGACCGAAATTGGGAGCACGGCAAAGGCCGAAATTAGAAAGGCAATAGGGCGGGTGGAAAGGCTAAAATTGGGAAGGCATTTAGCCAGACAGAAAGGCCAAAAGCTAGAGGGCAGTCATGCAGGCAAGAAGGGTGAAATTTCGGAGGCAGTCAGGCAGGTAGAAAAAAATACAGGCTCAGCACGTAGGAGCGCTACTCCCTTTCGCAGTCTGAAGACTGCGGCCTTAACGAAAATGCAAAGACCTACCTCTGAAGGAGTTGAAGAAGGACTGAAACACAAAACAAGCATCTCCTGGAGGAGACCCACGACCTGCAAAGAGCAGAGGAGGGGGGCAGGGGTGAACAACACATGCAAAGGGAGACGGCAGTTTTGTGCCTTACCGAGGGCAGACCGGTCAGTCATTTAGAAACCACAATGGCCAGGTTGCAGCCACACAAGAACACTCACAGACATCGTACAAAGCTTTCTGTATGCACCAAGAAGGCTCATCTCTGCAAACAAGATTTTTTCAATTCCTTCACTGGGAGGGGGGGGTGGACCCTCTCGCAGGGGTACGAAGCGGCGGAATTTTGTACCCCTGGTGGAGGGGGGGGGTCCGACCTCCTCTGCAGGTTTGTGTCCAAAATGTGTCTAGGAGTGTTTCCATTATACTGCGCATTGTTATATGCTTGCAGAGTCTGCAATCACTCCCCGACATATTAACATACTATAACTCTTTCACCTCACTCACGTCCAACAATTTCCAACATACACACTACAAACCCATTAAACCTTATCTTTAAAAGTTGTTCATACTTTCATGCAGGTAAGAAACAATAAATAGAATCATTCTAAGTGCTTTAAAAACTTATTTTTTTATATAAAATTTAGTGTGATATATAGAAAATTAAAAGTCACTTTCTAGTACAAAAGTTTCAATTGTCAGTACAGTCAGTTCTCTTTCAGGCTGAATAAAACGGTTTGTACTGGACGACATGATGTTTCCCCTTCTGATCGTCTCTCTTTTAGAGAGTCTTTCTTCTCTGCATGGAGAGACCTCTGCTTAAGTACATCTACGGGGAAGATCCCGAGAAGCTCGCAAGTGCAACGCTGGAGTCTGCAGCGTATGGGGTGAGTGCTCCTTCTTTTTTGGTTTTTTCAACCTCTTTTCTTCTGTTCTCTGACTCAGCCGCTTGGATTTGCTTATATTCTTCCCCAATTTCTGTTTGCTTTTTTTTTTTTTAAGAATTAAGTCAAGTGAGCGTAGTAACTCGGTGACGTTTTAGCATAGCGACGCACAATCGTGTTGGAGTCCTTAGTTTGTCCTGTTGTGGTGAAGCCTATTTGGCCGGATACTTTACGTGTTTGAATGTTTTTCTCTACCTTCTTTCTTACGAACTGAGTGATCCCAAAAGACCTACCAATCCCCTTTATATTTCGACTCTACGGATTTCAAGTCAATCAAAAAGCCTGAAAAGAGAAGCTCCCACATATTATTTTACAGGCTGACTGATTCGATATAGTGGAAACGGGAAGTCGGAGAATAGTTTGACAGGTCAACATGGGTAAGAACAGGGCCTACACGGGACAGGGGGACCAGAAACACAAGGAAAAGACACAGCAGTGCACAGCAGACGTGCATCCACGGGGTGGAGTGAGAGCCGATCACGACTTCGGCACATCCTCGGCACTTCGGCCCTGCATAGATGACTGGGAGATGGAGAAGACGTTCCCATGGAGGAGAGATGAAATAGTCAGCCAGCCATATTGTTTTGCAAAGACCAGGAGAGGCTAGAGGAGAGGCAGCAGCCTAAAAATTAGCCTTTCACCTTCTTGGTTCGGGGGGTGGGAGCAAAAAGGAAACTCGTTGCTTTGCGGTATGTCTGACTGGATGAAAGACTGCGGGTAACCGGGAATAAGCAGGTCCTTAAGATCAAGACCAAGAGGATGGGGAGAAGAAAGAGAGTAGACAGAGAGACGAAGTTTTTTCATGATCCATAACTGTTCGATTTTATCTATTGACTTTACGTGACCATGATCATTTCGAGTCGACGATTGCATGTCAATGTATGAGAAAGATTTATTAATCAATTGAAAGCCATGTCGAAGGTCTTTCGGTCAAGGTCCTTTGAGGGGAATGACTTGAGAGACTCTCAGTTTATCATCCGAGACAGAACAATCATCGATTCAGAGGAAATTGAGGATAAATAATGCTGAATGGGTAGCTCTCAGAAGAAACTACGTAAGACAGAGCGAAGCATATTCGAAGCAGATCATATCTCTGTAGAAAAAGAACCAAAGTAGAAAGTGAACAGAATCGGGGGTGGTACATCTTGCATGCAGCTCTTTGTACAAGCTTATGTCTGACAGTCAGAACCTTGGGGGGTGATTGTGAGACTGCATGAGTGTATACATACCTATGAAGTGAAAAGCATCCAGTCTTATAGTCAGTGTGTGATGCGATAAGGAGACTGCATACAATGAGGAGTGTTCGTCTGAAGGGCTTCCGCGCCAGAGCCACTGTATACAGATTCCTCACTGCAGCCCTGTACTGTCTGTGTTCCTCACTAGTGCGCCCCCTGAAAGACCCACGTCCCGATTCATGCAACAAATGAAGCGTCATACCCGGCCTAGTCTTGCCGGGTCTGGAATCATGGCTGCATGGGCAACGTACGCGTATGCATGTACATCCATGCACGTCGCGGTAGACGGATACGCAAAGCCGATTCTTGTGGCATATATATGAAAGCATCAATCTTCATATCAAACAGCATGTTGTCACATGAAGAAACGGAACGATCCTGTAAGATTAGAACACAATGCATGGATGCATTGTTACAACCCTTCTCATACTCCATTGTCTGACTGTAGGCTTGAGGGGCAATGACCCCAAGAGAGCTGTCTGTCACTGCGATTGTGTAGAACACTTTCTTATGAAAGATATGTTTAGGGGCTCTATTAGTCTTAACTGAAAGACAGCGAACCCAAGGATAAACTTCTCACAAAGGTGCGTTTAACCAAGCGTTTACTAGCCTGAGGACATTTGACAGAACCTTAATCGGAAGTAGTCATTACTTAGAAGTAATTATTGTCTTTGTGTACGCACTTAAAATAAAATAAGAAAAAAAAAATATTAGTCAACTTTTTTTAAATATGCGCGATAGCTATAGACGTTCACCTAATTTTAAAGATATAAATTTTCAGTACATTAGTAATTAATGATACAGAATTTATATATTTCTCTAGCTTTATAGATTTCTCTTTATATCTTGAATAAGTTGAATTTGATTCTTGATTTAAGAGAATCTGAGGATGTACATGTAAGTATTGAACTTACTTAGTATTCTAGTAAGTATTCTTCTTTGATTGTTACAAATCAAGATGCCAGTGAAAAGGTCCAGCGTCCGACTATCCATAAGTACTAAAGCACGGTTTGTTTGCAAACTATTCAACGATGACTGAGTTCCTTTGAATCCTTTCTTCATTTGCGAAGAAACGCTCTCTCAAGTACGAATTTACAAACATCCCTTGAGGATCCATTCTCTGCATCACCTTTTGAAATCGGTCCCAGTTCTCTTCTCCGTACGCTCTTCGCAGATACTCAGGAGTTTTCTCCTCTCTCAAAAAAAGGTTCTGATTTTCCCAACTCTGCCCAGTCAAACGGGTCCAGTTCACTTTGCCCCAGTGAGGCCTGCCTTTATACTTTGTCTCGCACACCCCCTGCAGACCTTTTGAGAATGACTCAAACTCACCAGGATCCCCCGACTGCTGCCTGTCCCCCGCCACGATGACGGAGAGAACCGCGGTGTCCCGCCCGCTCATCGGGGAGAGGAAAATGTCGTCCGACGCCACGTACCGCACCATCACGGAGACGGAGACGGCAGGGTCGTGCTGGTCCCTCACGGTGTCGATCCAGGCCACATAGTCTTCAATGGCCTTTCGCGAGTCCTCCACGGGCACGAACATCTCCATCTCTGTGTACAGCTTTCGGGACTTGTACTGCTGCTGACTGTCTGTCAACGTCTTGTACGACAAGTCTGTGCACGTCGGCCGGGTGGGCTGTGTCTTGGACCAGCAACCCCCGTCAGGCCCTGGAGGGTCGATGGGGGTGTCCCACGGCACATCCTCTCTGACGAGCACAGTGGCGTTGTCAGAGAAAGGCGTGAAACTCCACTGGAGACGTTTGTACTGAGACATGAGGTTTGGAAGGTCTTTGAGGAGGTTGGTGAGGGAATAGGGAAAGGAGGTAAACTGCATCTTCCACAGAGGAACGGCTTGCAATGTCACACGAGTGATGACCCCCACTGCCCCCACTCCCACGCGCGCGGCCCGGAAGAGCTCTGCATCTTCTGTCTCCGACGTCTCGTGGACCCCCCCCTTCCCGTCCACCACTCGGAGACGGACAATCTGCGTGGCAATCGCGCCTAGCTCTGTTCCTGTCCCGTGGGTGCCGGTGGAAGCAGCACCAACAATGCTTTGTGTGGCTGTGGCCCCGAGATTGGGCAGGGCGAGGCCGTGGTCAGCCGCGAGACGCTCGCACAAGTCTCGGAGACGGATACCCGCTTCTACCTCTACTTGTGTCCCCTTCACACTCAAAATACGATTCATTCCATCGAGACTCAGCATCACCCCTACATCATCATCAGCCAGCTGCACACCAGAGAAGCTGAGACCAGCTCCGATCACCTTCACCTTCTCACCCTCCTTCGCGACACGTTGAATAATTTCCACCACGTCTTCTTCTGCCTTGGCCACTCTATACTCCCTTGGCCGGCAACTCTTGCGCCCGTCCCAGGTGGAAAAGTGAAGCCCATAAGAGATGCTTGCAGGGAACACAGAAATGGGAGAAGAAAGACCGGACTCCAGAGAAAGAGGGTCAGCCCAGCAGCAGGTGAGGCCAAGAACAATTGCGGCGGCTCTAAACGAGAAAGTCATGTTCTAGCCAAGTAATATGGTTTGGTGGTATGGGATTCGGACTTGAGACCTACTGCCTGTAAGCAGAGGGGCAGTGCTGCATCTCTGTTCTTACTGAATCCTCTGCACTGACTATCACAGAGTTCCATGCACGTACGGATCTGTTCCCTGCGGAAGTGATGCGTTCAGAAAAAGGAGACGGCACACGTGTACGGAGACGACACGATGCAGAGGGACAGACCGCGCATGCATTTTGGCTCATGCAGAGTTTATGCGCGGTGGAGAAAAAGTGCCGGCACCGGGATTCGAACCCGGGACCTTGTAGTTTGCTCAGTAAGGCGACGGTAAACTTTGCCATGCTCATGCAAGAGGAACTTACCTGAGGAAGTACGTATGCCGGCATTGAAACCAGATCGCTGCTATTCACTGCTATACTCGAGATTAGGCCGCAGAAAGGCACGCTACTGTCAAATATTGCCGTTTCAAGTAGTTTGTATTTAGATCCTCCGCGACCCGCTAGCAGGTTGGGGTGGATAGACCTTTGTAGACTTATATATACTCCTACAAGGCCAAGTTTTATATGATAAGTCAGATTACTAGAAGTCTAATTAAGTCTAGAATATGCACCTACAGCGAAAACTTACTAAGCTCTGTACTTGTTGAATGATGTACTTATATAAGATGATTGCCTACTTGTAGTGCTTGCATGCTTTATCAAACCTTGATAGACTACAAAATTCGCATAAATATAAATTTATCCTACAGTTTATTTTACTTTACATATGTATACAAGTCTTAGACGCAATTAACACGAGTACAAACCACTCCAAAACTAGCTCCAAAGATCATTGTACAATTAATATCTAACCAATTCTAACGTTTTTTGTTTATCAGTCTTTATATCATACAACAGTGTCGAGAATACTTTTTAGGGAACTCTTTCTTCAATTGGTTTTGTTTCTTCTTTTTCTTGAATTCAACTGTTCAAAGCTCTTTGGGTGCCCATTGTAATGTTTGGTCTTGAAACCCTTCCTCTTAGGCAGTTAGATGTTCAATGCCTCGATACATTGCAACTTCGTTTTGTTCGCTGGTTATTTGGTTTGTCCCATAACTCTTTTGTCTCGCGCCCTCTTCATTCCTTTGGTTTGGAACCCTTTGGCTGTCTACTTGTGAAACAGGTAGCCAGCTTCTTTCAGTCTCTCAAATCTATAGCACGCGCCTTACCCACAGCTGTATGAGAGGCGTGCATCGCTGGTTCTAGTGCCCTCTTTGTATCCTCCACCAAACGTCTGGCTATGCCCCTTGACAATTCTCTCCTTGAAGACACGAATGAGCCACGCCAAAAAAAACAAAAAAAGAAGGGGAAATATAAACGGAAAGAGACGTGTCGCAAAATCCAGACGAACCAATGGCTTGGGGAATGGGCTAGAAGGCAGGAAGGCAGCAGGAATAGAGATAGAATCTTCCATCCCCGTGCTGCCCTCACTGATTTTCAAAGAGAGAACCCTTCCAGACAGAGGCTCTCCATGCTCCTCCTAGCAGAAAGGAAATGGCAGTCACGTCCGTCAGACACAAAAAACGATCTGCACATACGCACGCTGTCCCCTTGTCTTCTTAAATCCTCTGCGAACATCCGCCCTCTCCTGAGAGCGATGACGGGTGGTTATGTGCAGCGGGGGGAGCTGGAGAAGACCTGCTCGGCTTGCTCTGGCAGAAAAGTTTGTGATGAGATCCACTTGCTTACGGAATGTGCGGGCACAGAGAGGGAAAGACAGAAGCTTGACGAAATTATCAGCAGAATAAAGGAGCGCGCGCTCATTGAGAAACGTGTGGAAATTGTGTAATGGGTGGCTGCCTCTGCTGGTAGAGGAGTGGGGGAGAATGAAAAGAAAGTCCGAGAGATGATCACTCTTATTTCGTCGTTCCAGCCTCTGGCGGGCATGAGGGTGGCTGAGGAGTGTATAGCCAAATTAGAGAGAGTTCGTGTTAACATGTGTTAATGGATCAATACGCTAGGTCAACAAACCAACATTGCATATCATGCCCCGTGGTTGGCCAGAGCCTAAGTAGTGGCTCACCGGCTTTAACCGCCTCAATTTAATTCAGGGGCATTTACTTAGTTTACTTATCATACTTATCCCTTCTTCTTTTCTTTTTTCTTATGTGACCTGTCATTGACCAAATTTTTCTTTATGCAATCAAGAAATGAAGGTCCTCGCTCTAGCTAGGCTTCCTTACTTTTCTTTTCTTTTCTTTTTTAACACCAGAGCCGTAAAACTTTCGATGACGTCTCACGCCCAGACTAATAGGCTGACAGATGAAAGAACGTCCTGCTTTTTCACAAAAACAAACAATTATCCGAAACCATTTATTTTCTACTTTACAACCAAAATGGAACGTTCCATAATGCAGGGCAATTTTCTCTCCCACCAAAACCCCATCTGCGTTCATCTTGATTGAACAGTGCTACGTGTTTTTCCTCCAATCATCCCACCACTTCCATATCGAAGTAAAAGAAGAGGTAGCAGAGGACGAAGCTTCTCCGTCCAAATTGACGGGGGGTCCCTGAACATCAGACGGCACTGACGGGTCAGAGGGAGCTCGTGCCTCTTCTGCACTTTGTCTGTCAGTGTGCTCTCTTTCCTCTTGGTGACCTTCCTCTTCCTCTTCCACCTCGTCGTCCTCCTCGTCATCTTCTGCAGAAGAGCTCCCCCTCCGCCTGAATAAGGCGGCGCTCGGTGCGAGCTCAGGAGGATCCTGAGAGATAGCAGCGGGAGGGGCAGTGGGCTGTGGCTGGGAAAGGGACACAGACCCCCCTCCCGTCTCCAGAGGTTCGGACTCAGGTTCCTCCGGGATGCGCCCGGACGCAAGCGCAGGTGCCGGTTGGAGTGCAGGCAGACGTAGGGAAGGAAGCTGGGCACTTCGGTCTCGCTGCTGCTGCTGCTGACTTTCGTGATATGATTTTGGAAGTAATGAGTGGACCCTCTGAGCGACATCCTCGGGAGGAGGCTCGGGTGGGCCGGACGAAGAGTCGGACCCTGACAGGCATTCATCCTCTTGGGCAGAGGGAAGCCCATTAGGAAGGGAAGGGGGGGGGAGAGGAGACGGGTTCTGAGATTGTCGTGCGAAGCGGTCCAGAGTCGGAATGTGTGGTGGGGGGGGTGGGGGGGCAGGAGACCGCTGGGCATGGATCTTGTTGGAGGAGGGTGGAAGGAGGACGGGAAACAGAGGAGAAACACCGGGTGCAGCTGCGTGATTTGGGTTCCCACGTCCACCCGTGGAGCTGCTGGCTGAAGCAGAAGACGAAGAAGAAAAGGACTTCTCTTCATTTCGACTGGATGTCCTTTTGGAGGATGGGTTGGGAGCTGGGTGGAAGGGCTGATGAATGCAGGAGGAGGAAGAAGAAGAGGAAGCAGCAGAAGACTTCAAGGGTGTGCAACGGCTTCGCGGTGGAGGAGGCCCTTTGCCGGCGAGAGAAGAAAGTGGACGGATTTTGTCTTTTGGCTTTGGCGTCTTCTTCGTTGTTGCAGTTGAGGAGGAAGAGCTACTGGATGCATTCAGGGGATCGGTTGCCGGTCTTGGCCTGAAGGCTTTTGGAGGACGGGGCGGGGCGCTCTTCCTGGCTAGGGCTCGGGCTGCGGGTTGTACTGCTTCTCCTCCTTTCCCCTTTTTGTCCCCAGAGGTTTCTTTTGCTTTGCCCCCGCGGACCACTGGGAGGTCACAGAGGTTCGTCTTGACGCCTGCTTTCTGAAAGAGGTCATGGATGTCCGTGTCCTCCTCCCCCTGCTCCAGTTTCTGCAGACATAGTTTGTTGAAGAAGAAGAAGTCCAGAAACGAAAGGAGGAAACACGCCAAACAACGCGCGCGCGCGCGCGCACACACACACACACACACACACAGAGAGAGAGAGAGAGAGGTTAGAAGAAAGAGGGGGGGGGAGGAAATACAGACAATGAGAGAAAGAGGGAGGTCTGAAAGCAGTGCCAACGCTCCATGCACTGTGCTAGAAGAATGCACCCTTCTGTATTTCTTTTCATGCTTTCTCAGTACCAAGTCTTGAATTGTCTCTCTTGCAGCGCCCACCCACCCAGCCACCTGAGGGTCTGTCTGCAGGAGAAGTGCTTTCTCTTCCTCCTCGAGCTCTTTGCACTCTTGTATTTTCCTCACATCCTCCTCTGCACACACAGGCACCTGGACAGGACAACAGAAGTTCCAGCACTGAAGCGTCCCCTCACTTCTCCCCCCGTCTCCCTCCCCCGTTAACCGCGGCTCCCCTTCTCCTTGATTCTGGCCTTCCTCGAGAAAATCTGGATCCAACTCAATCTGCACATGCATGCACAAAAAGAAAAACGGCCTTTGCACATGCAGTTCGAACGAAGGAGATACAATTTGGACTCAATGACGAAGTGGCATAGAGTACGGAGGCTGGGAACACGAACATCCAACTATGGCCCATGCTAATCTCATCTTGCACACCACCAAAAACAAAAGCCTTCATGACTCCCAGATCAGGATGCAAGAGAAGGAGACAAACATGCATGCGTGTGAAGCTGAGACTCATGGAATGGACCCAATGCGGGAGGGATCATGCTAAGCCGCCCGCGCGAGCGCGTGAACAAAAGAGAGCGGACAAACAGTCCCCACCACCTTTCTCGTCATCCGACGCAGTGGATATTAACACCATGCAATGAATGTCTGTTTCGACGCAGGGGACAAAGTTAGACAGAAGACAGTGTTGCTACATGTAGGTTCTCTCTCTTTCTTCTGCCACTTGAGGGAGGACAAAAAGAAAAGAACGTTCACTACTCTCCACACCCTCCTTTGCTAACGGACGCATGTACTGCCCCCCTTCATTTTTTGTCTTTTTCTGAAAGGAGGGAAAGAAAAGAGCCTGCTTGCAGACAGACGGACCCTCTCGAACTTTTCGGCCCTGGGGTCAGAGAGAATCTCGTCCATGAGGAAACCATCCAGGGCGATCTCGGCAAGGGAGACGGCCTCGCCGCATGAGGGAAAGTCGCAGCAGTATCGCATCCCGACTCTGCAATTTGAAAAGAAAGGGATGCACTGTTTTATCACTCTCTTTCTGCATAACAATCGCGTACTCGGGTCCGCACACAGGAGCAGGGCATGGCAAGAGAAGGAAAGAGAGATTTCATTTTTTCTCCTCTATATATATTTCAAGAGCAAGACATAAGAGATATTCCTGACAATGCACCAATCAAAGACTCCGGAGGGAGAACAGAGACAAAGGCTGGTGGAGAGCAAAGCCGAACGATCAGAGGGGCTGATTCAGAAGACGCAAAAGAAGAGAGGAGGGCGGACGACAGAGAGAGAGGCGCAGGAGAGACAGAGGAAGAACGCAAAAAAAGACATTGAAGTTGTTTGAAAGAGGGAAGCGCAGACCTACGCATAGCGTCTGATCATAGCTCCGTCCTCACTCTCTCTCGACACCTTCACACCTGGCCTGCACACACACACACACACACACACACACACACACACAGAGAGAGAGAGAGAGAGAGAGAGAGAGAGAGCAGAAAAAGACATTCACGCACAACCCCGACAGATAGAGCGAGGACACGAAACACAACATCCTTCTTCTAATCACCCCTTTCATTTTCCGTTTACTGAATGAGGCAAGAAAGGACGGAGGCTGAAAGAGAAGAGAGAGGATCACTCACGGCAAAATCGCGGAGAAGGCAAGGCAACCAACCGTGAAGTCTGACGAAGATGAAGCCAATAACGGAGGTCGCAAACTCCCAGGTGTCTGCATTGAAACACATACATCACCATCCAGTTAGTTGTTTTCACGTTCAACAAAAGTCCTGAAAGGCCACATCCTCCAACGAGAGCAGCTCAGAGAAATGGGGCTAGTGAATCAATCCATGAAACCGACCGACCATACCAAGGGAGAAAACAAGAATGACGGCAGGGAAGAAAAAAACGGGGTTGCAAAAAGAGAAAGAAAAGAAAAGAAAACAAGTACAAACCGACTTGCAGAATCGTCCTCTGAAGGGCAAGCGTTTCAGCACAATACTCTCCTTCCTTTCCGCTACCCCCATCCTTCCGCCCCCCTCCGCCTGTGTCTCTTCTAAGACCTGCACTTCGTCACTTGCCCCTGCTGCTCTGGCTCTCGCAAACGACCTCCTCCACTGAACACAGAGGGAGGAAAAGACAACGCGGAGATCGAATTTCTTTTTTTCTTTCTTTCTGGGGTGTGCAGCCAAACGATGATGACCAAAAATTTTTAGCAAAGAAGTGTTGTGTCGAGACAAAGCACGGGAAAGATGCTATCTTCCGCTCTTCGGTCCCTTCTTTGCAACGATAAAAAAACCACTTGAAGTGCCTCACTGGAGTCTCTCTCGGAGGAATGCGCAGGAGGATCAGGTGCCACAAAGAAAGCTTGACATTCGAACAGAACGCACACTCAAGAAAATCCCTCCCTCAGACCTAGCCGCAAAAAGAATTGTCTGTCTGTCTGCTCCTGAGAGAGGTAAATGATCGAATGTGTGAAAGAAAGAAAGAAAGAAAGAAAGAAAGAAAGAAAGAAAGAAAAAAAGAAAGAACTCACCCATCGTCTGGCCTCATCAGCGCCGAGTCGTGCCTCCCTCACGCTCATTCTCTCCACGATGCTCTCCAGGCTTTCTCGGCGAGTCCGGACCAGACAGAAGAGGTGCGAGTGACGGGCGTCCCACACTTCAATCTGCTTACAGACAGATAGACAGAGAGAGCAGATGTGAAGGAACAGATGTCAGTGCAGGATCTCAATTCTCGATCTGAAGTTTATTTGTTTCTCACGACAAATGCAGGCGGACACGGACACAAGGGATCAGATAGATGAGACCATGTCCGCGCCTGCTTCTGGCTCTGGCTTTCCTCAGATGCATGATGAGCAGATGCAGAGAGAGAGAGAGGGGGGGNGGGGGGGGGGGGGGGGAGGGAGGGAGAGAGAAAGAGATACAAAAAAAGAAACTTAGGAGCCTCATTGGCCGAAGAATAAAACAGAACACAACTGCATGCATGAAAGTGCTCCGTTGAGAGGCAGCGGGCGCAAGCGCAAGAAAACAGAGAGAGGAGAGAGCCTCTATTCAGGTTTTGTTTTTACTCCTTTACGACTTCCTTCTCTTGTCCCTTCTCTCTGCGGGCTTTTGAAACGACTTGTGAAGGATCTCTCTCATTTGAGTGGACTCGACAGAGAGACAGTTCTACGGTCCATTTACGTTGTTTTCTTGGTACTGACGACGCGTCTTTGTATGGATAGGGACATTTGCACCATGAACAACTCACGAACTTTGATCGTGTTGTGGTCGGGCGTCAGCATTTCACTCAGGTCTGCAGGCACGTCCTGGCGGGAGCTCAGGTCCTGCATATGAATGGAGGAGAGTAAATGTGAGTAAGTGTTCAGACAAACATAGTGAGGATCAAGCGTAGCACAGAAGGAAGAAAGGAAGAAATAAATGGACAGAAGAACAAAAACAAAACGTCATGAAAAACGGAAGTAAGCAAGGAAGGAAGGCGAGAAGAAGAGAAGGCAAGGTAGAAATGGACAAAGGCAGAAGAAAATAATCCAGAACACGAAAAAAAAGCATCCCGCCCTCCATCTTCGTCTCACCTGTGGCATGTTGAGATCCACCTCTAACTTCTTCGTCTCATCCCCTCCCCCGTCCTCCTTCGGCTGTTTCGCCTCTCCCTCGAGCGGCACCTTTCCGTTGCTTTCCTGCATTGGCGGAAGAGAGGGAGGGAGAGAGGAACTGGATGGATCAATCAGTGAGTTCAGAAGTCATTGACTGGATGGCTGGGGACCCACCCGTATGCAAATAAACACTCAGGACAGGATACAGAGGAGACATGCGGAGTCCTTTTGACTCAGACTCGAGTCTTCGACAAGCGCCTGCATATATCTCTCCAGATGGAACAGGCATGGGGTTGGGGATGCAGTGAATTTAAGAGAACGAACGAACGTTCTGTGGAGAGAGGAAGAATGCAGAGAGAAAGAGACTCTTGCGTGGCTTTTTTTGCTCTGTCTCTCATTCTCCTTCTCTCATCTGATTCCCGTAAAAACAATTGGGACACGGAATCCCTCTCCAGGTTTGTGCAAGAATGTGTATGTGTGTGTGTGCCCATCCGACTCCGCTTTCAAAAGGGCTCTAGACACCGGATTGCAGAGACAGAGGAGAGGAGCCACGGATTCAAAAAAAAGGACGAAGCGCCACCGAGAGACAGGGGAATGAAAGAGAAGAACAGAAAGAGGCAGGGCGTTAAGAAGAATGGCTGGAAATGCCTCTAAACACACCAACCACCCACTCGCGCACACATTTACCGACAGACGAAAAAAAAAGAGACGGACGGAC